>JAFFST010050573.1:62488-76568 GCA_022414735.1 Noturus placidus | reverse complement strand
CTCCAGGTTCCCCGTGACCCTGAAAAGGAGTAAGCGATTGAAGATGGATGGATGGATGGGAACTTCATTATTTCAGTTTATATGAATTATTTAAAAAAGTAAATAAATAAAAATCTGTATCCACTTCAGTTCTGCGAATGTTTAGGAGAACATATGTTAATGCTTACCATTAACACATCTATACGCTAAAGCTAGCTAATTAATTAAGAGTTGATTGGAAACTAGGGGCGCACGTTCGCATCACACCTCCTGGGTCCGGGGCCATGTGTGGGCGGAGTTTGCATGTTCTCTCCGTGTGTCGGGGGTTTCCTCCGGGTACTCCGGTTTCCTCCCCCAGTCCAAACACATGCATGGTAGTGTGATGGGCGTGTCTAAAGTGTCCGTAGTGTATGAATGTGTGTGTGAGTGTGTGTGTGATTGTGCCCTGTGATGGACTGGCACCCTGTCCAGGGTGTACCCCGCCTTGTGCCCCATGCTCCGTGGGATAGACTCCAGGATCCCCGTGACCCTGATAAAAGACATTTTAGCGCGGTCCATGTTCGTCAGAACCTGAGCAGATCTGCAGTTTAACTCAAAGTTGACGCAATACAAGCTTTCTCGATCCCGGTGATCGACGTTAAATGCCGTCAACACGAGGATCTTCAACTCTAGTCGATGTTCTGCGGCTAATGGGAAACTAAAGTGGTTTTAAAGGAAGAGGACCGAGTGGGTCCTGCTTTTCGCCCGTCTCAGCCAGATCGATTTTTCTGGATTCTTCTGAAGGAAACCGTTGCGGTAGATGAAAGCAGGGCCGTGTGTGGAAAGATACGCCGACACGTGGAAAGATAAAGCGCGAAATTGCTAAATCAGATTTTTCCTCGGGTTTTACAACAGTTCATTGTGGCGGGTTTACGGTCCGAGACTGCCAAGATTATATTAAATTAGTTTTATTTCTTACAGCAAAATGATGTGTACCGTTATATCTAGAATTGTTCCTTGTAAGATTACTTTCCGTTTCGACCACGTTCACACCTCGCACACATTGCCTTACATGACTATGATTATGTAGAACGAGTGTTCATTTACATACACTGATCTCTGGATTAGTTTGGGAGGAATCGTGAATGTCGATTTGGAAGTGAAGTGAAAACAGTAATGAAGAGGATGAGCGGACGTTACGGTGTTCATTCAGCAGGTAAACACACTCTAGCTTCGCACTGAACGATAGAAAGTCCGGCTCGGTGATTAATAGAGGGAAAACTACCTGTCAAATAACGTCAAGACTGATCGAAGCAACATGGATAAGCTAACGTACGCTATATAAATATATTCCTGCAGATTGAAAATGCAACTGATCCATCATTATTTTACCGTCTTCACCGAACACGTTGTTGGACGGAACGAGATCCTTACAAGACCTTCTGGCTGGTTATTTATTCGAAATGTCTGATTTGCTGGATGATGTGTCGGTCAGTGATGCATTAAATGATCAATACGATAATTCCTCTCAGTGTCTGGTTATTGAGCGTTAAAGGCACATTAATGGCTTTTTTATTCAATTTATTAATTTATATTTAAAAAATGCACAGGATGAGTGTGTGTGTGTGTGTGGGCTGACAATTTAATGCAAATCTACAACATCCTTGTATAATTCAAATACATTTAAATCAACAAATTTACTCTAAACTATGAAAACACACGTATGGTGCAACCTGAGATTGGTCCTGAGGGGCGCACGGTGGCTTAGTGGTTAGCACGTCCGCCTCACACCTCCAGGGTTCGAGTCCCACCAGGGCCATGTGTGTGCGGAGTTTGCATGTTCTCTCCGTGTGTCGGGGGTTTCCTCCGGGTTCTCCGGTTTCCTCCCCCAGTCCAAACACATGCATGGTAGACTGATCGGCGTGTCTAAAGTGTCCGTAGTGTATGAATGTGTGTGTGAGTGTGTATGTGATTGTGCCCTGTGATGGACTGGCACCCTGTCCAGGGTGTACCCCGCCTTGTGCCCGATGCTCTCTGGGATAGACTCCAGGTTCCCCTGTGACCCTGACAAGGAGTAAGCGGGTGAAGATGGATGGATGGATGATTGGTCCTGAATCCCACCAATCGCACATTATCCAAGAAAAGGAAAATAAATAAATAAATAAATAAATAGAAATCCTTCCTTAAATCTCTTTATTGAAATACATTTGTTAATTTTTTCACAAGTTTCCTGTACGACAGTGATAATCACGACCCATGACGATTTTGATCTCTTTATTAAACACCGATCCAACCACTAAAAAAAAAAAAAAACCCTTCAATTAAAAAAACAGCACCCACAATGCCGAATATTACTTTAAAATATGTAACGAGAGCCAGCACATGGACCAACGAACATGACGGCATTCCTATAACCCAGAAAACTCTACAGGTACAACCATGTCTCAAACGGTCCTGTTGCGTCCTTAGATGCATCTCCAGGCTTCTACTGCGTGGAGTTCTTAAGGGTATTTCTGCAAACACAAAATCAGCAGGTGATGATGCGGTCATTTCATTTTCTTTAAATAAATGAGGCATTGTTACGTAAACTTCTCCTTACAGAAAAACGTCACGCATTAACAATTACACAATGTTTATAATTATTACTATGTATGTGTGATTATCGTCAGAGAAAATGGATCGACACCTTCTGGACGATCAGAGTAGAGAACTGTGGTATAAAAAGCTCAAGCCTGAAGTGTGAAGCTTGATAATGAAGACAATGGTCATTTCAAGTCGCTCTTAAAATCATATACACGCACATCCATGATGCTGTAAATCCAGTTCAGAAGCTGTCCGACGTCAGTGTAAACTCCAGGTTGGTTTTTACGGGCACAGCCGCCTCCCCAGCTCACCACACCCACCAACTGCCACCGGGACGACAGGAACAACAGTGGACCCCCGCTATCCCCCTACACAGAGCCAAAGATTTGGAGTCAGTAAAGGTTTCATTAAGTATACGTACTGCAAGGCACCAGATCATCCACGAAACTCTATAAACAAGGTTTCATAAGAATCTACTCAAGAAATAAAACAACCTAGGGTTCAGTGTCTTGCCCAAGGACACTTCGGCATGGGATCGCCCGGGCCGGGATTCGAACCGCCAACCCTACGATTAGTGGATTAGTGGACAACCCGCTCTACCGACTGAGCCACAGCCGCCCATTCCTTCAACAGCCTTTGTTCTCAGTCCTGAAGAATTGCCGTATCCCCCCCTCACCCATGTCAAAATTCCGATCAGGAGTCCACCGTCTTACCCACGGAGCTACCACCGTCCACCTCAGCTTAATCCGCTACCTTCTGACCAATCGGATTAGAGAATTCAATCCTGTGCTACGTAGAAGAGCTAATCACCTGACAGGAATCTACGCCTCCCTTCAGAAAGCCAGCACACAGCATTCTGGGAGTGACGCCCGAACCGTAGACGGACGCGTTAGAGCATACGGATCGGTCGATCAAAGGAACCGTGGCTTTCTGCAGAACATTTGACAGATGACCTGAGGGTGAGATGGACAGTACCAGAGGATGAGTCGAGTCTTACACAGATGTGATTATGCAAACTCTACATTATAGACATACACATCACTGCATATTCAAAAGCTTTTCATAAAAACATGTCCAACAAAAACAGGTTCTATTGAAATTAAATAAAAAGCACACTCCAATTTGCATATATTCAAAAAAAAAAAATACATTTTTTCCATATGGAAATGATTGCTCTTTTTTATAGCTCCACCCACTTACCCTTCTCTTGTTGTGCACCCCACCCAGTCACAACAAGTTCTTCCCCTGCCATGATTGACAGCTGGTATGGGGGCAGGCAGACTGGATGGATGGTGGCTACAGGAAGAAATGGGAAGTTGTTTTAAACTCTCAATAGATTGTTATAGCTTGCAATTTTATTTATTTATTTATTTAAAGTTAATTAATTACCAGGTGGAACAACAAAACAGCTACATCTTACATGTTAATCGGTTGTGCTCGTGTTATAAAAATAAATAAATAAAAATAAATTCTACCCTATTTTCTATGTTCAGTTGTAAGCTACTACTAGTTCTTGAAATTCTTAACATTTGGACGGACCCCCACTGATGTAGGAGCCAGAACAAACAAGCCAACCAACTATTAACGATATCCAGTGACAGTACTACAAAGAGATGGACGAAGTGATTGAAGCTACACCTCCAGGAACAACATCAGAGGCGAGTCGGACCATGGCCATGTCGTAGTCACGTGACACAGGGTTGTAAGCTGGATGTAGCAGGACACTTTCCACCGACACAGCCCCAGACGAGGTCATATAGGTTTGGCCTAAGACCACCCTCCACTGGCTCAGTTCTTTGTTTCTTCTAAGGACGAGAGTGCGAGAGAGAGACACAGACAGACAGAGAGAGAGACAGACAGACAGACAGAGAACCGTACAGGAGACCAGTTTATCGGTAACTTGGGTCATATACAGTTACCATAAGACCATTTACACCCTTCACTCATCCTTAGTAACTGCCTGGTCATGATCACGCTGGTTTCAATTAGACTTGTTTGTTTTCTATTTTGGGAACCAACTAAATGTGTTAGATCACCTCCCAGGGTCAAATTTATTTATTTGATCATTTTAGGCCACACCCAGTTTGTTTATAAATCCAACTAGAAATTCAGATACATGAAGCACTAAAACGACACAGATAGTATCATCCTAGTTTACATGCACAGCTCTGTGTGTGTGTGTGTGTGTGTGTGTACACCTCATATACACACCCAGCAAAGCAGTGAGCGGCGCTGATTATCCATCGTGTCGAGATTAGCGCTCCTCCACACAAGTGCTGCGTATCCCATTGCACACTAACTTGCCATGGCCACGATTCTATTGATGTGTCCTTACCACCAACGATCCGATCTTCACCAACCCCCTCACCACAGTCTACACACACACACACACACACACACACACACACAACCCATTTCCAATGCGAGTTCACAATCACATCCAACTATTTAAATGAAGTCCGTTTTAACTTTAACCCACACACGTACCTGAGCAAGACAGTGATATCACCGAGCCAGACGCGCACTGATCTCTGAAAGAACGCACCACATTGAGAAGTTCAAAGAGACGGCATCAACACCGCGGATTATTAAAACACGAGGTCAAATGAGCTGTACCTCATACGGAGTACATTCTGAATGTTTGCACTTGCTTCTTGGTCTTCGTTATTGACGACACTGAACGCAGTCTGTAGGTCAGGATGCAGACTCCTCACGGGAACTTGTATACTCCGTGGGCTACTTCGATAAAAAATAAGTACATTTCAAAATTACAAAGAAATACATTTTTAAAAAAGGACGAGACCTAAATTTACACTCGTGCACCAGAAAGTTCCAAACTCTGCAAACTACAGTATCCCCGAGTTTTAAATGCAAACACACACACACGCGCCGACCTTCATGAGTTCAACCCGACTACTGGGTAGAGATACACATTTACATTTATCCATTTAGCAGACGCTTTTATCCAAAGCGACTTACAAATGAGACACACTCACACACCAATGGTAGCAGAACTGCATGCAAGGTGCTAGCTTGCCATCGGGGGCAACTTAGGGTTCAGTGTCTTGCCCAAGGACACTTCGGCATGTGGAGTCACATGGGCCAGGAATCGAACCGCCAACCCTACGATTAGTGGATTAGTGGATGGACAACCCGCTCTACCACCTGATCCACAGCCGCCCCAAGGTACTTCTATTTGTATAGAATTTGAGTCTCACACACACTTTGTGTATTTGTACAACTTGGATTACCAATCTTTAGCATGTTTGTGTGTGTGTGTGTGTGTGTGTGTGTGTACTTACTGTATATAACCCAGTTGCTGGCAGGCTAATCGAGTGTATTGGGTTCTCCAGTTGTCTGCACATACAGTGCTCCATGTTTCGTTGTTAGCAAAAACCTGTAAAATCAAACTCTCACCCATCAACCTCACTACACACACACACACACACACACACACACACACACATGATACATACACACGTCTTTAGACTGACGTACTGGTGCTTGGATGTGAGCACGTACCCGTATGTGTGGTGTTGATCCTCAGGCTGGACACACAGTTAAGCTCGTCCTCTCCAGCGTCACAGTCGAACTTCCCATCGCACGCGTTTACGATAGGAACGAACGCCAGAGACTGAGCGCAGAAGTAAAGCTTTGAGTTTATGTGTCTGATGACTGAGAGAAAACATGGGAGACACAGACTTCATCACCGTCCATGAACATACACAGTTTCTGCAATGCAATGCTTTATGTAAGGAAATAATAAACAACGTTAGGGACATTTCGTTCTAGGGAAATAAAACTCAGTGACGTGTGTGTAACCGGAGTTACTGAGCTCAGTCTGAAGTCCATTCTTTTCTCAGAACACCACATTCAGAAGTGTTTTATTCCTCTTACACAACAACAACAACAACAACGTCAGATTTATTTATTTTTACATCTCTTTATATAGTTACATTCACGAGTTAATCCCTCAACAGCTTCTTATTTACATAGAAAAAGTTCTGTCCTGAAGACTTACATCTTTTCAGAAGTTACAAAGCGCCGACACTGGAGACTCCTTCCATAAAACGTGTGGGACATCGCTTCACCAGACCAACGAGTGCATTTACATTTATTCATTTAGCAGACGCTTTTATCCAAAGCGACTTACAAATGAGACACACTCACACACCAATGGTAGCAGAGCTGCATGCAAGGTACTAGCTTGCCATCGGGGGCAACTTAGGGTTCAGTGTCTTGCCCAAGGACACTTCGGCATGGGATCACCCGGGCCGGGATTCGAACCGCCAACCCTACGATTAGTGGATTAATGGACAACCCGCTCTACCAACTGAGCCGCAGCCGCCCTTTAAAATAAATAAATAAATAAATCCATGTGTGCAGACCAAGTCCCTGTGAATGCGCCGTTACTACAGAACCGATAACGTATTAGAACGAGCACATTAATCTTTTTTTTTTTTTTTTAAATAATGCCGTGGATCAGTAATTGAGAATTTCAACACTAGTGAGGTTTAACAAGCAATAAATCCTGTAAAGTTTCTCAGGATCAACCCTGCTACTGGAAAACACCAGACTCAGTCCTGTACTGAAAACAAAGCTTCAGAAGTAAATTATTGGTCCTGGAGAACAACAACAACACCACAGATAAGGCCATACTGAATAGATAAAGCATAAAAAAGGAGTTGCTTATATAAATCAGTCTGTCTTAAAGATCTAATGTTCTTTTTGAAGCTGGAAAAAATCAAGTATAACATCAGAGGTAGCGGAGACTCATTTTTCGGAAAATGGCAATAGTTTATTACCTACTTCAAGGAGGTAATAAACACCCTGGAGGTAGTTTAAGGAGAAGTGGACGGTCAATACTCTCAACCCCGCCCCCTTTCTTTTTTTCCCTTTGATTTTGTATGAATTTATGAAAATATTACAAATCATATGTAACTGAATCACATGCACATGATTCATAAATAAATGAATCATATGTAAACATTCCTGGGTGGGGTGGGAGGGGCTGTTATTGGGGTAAAAAAAAAAATGTTGATTCTGTATTGATATATTTTGTTGTTTCCTGAAAAGTGTATGAGAATCAATAAAAAATATATAAATCCTAAAAAAAAAAGGAGTTGCTAAACATCTTGAGTTACAAGAACATTACCAAAATTACAAACTGGTCCTTTATCACAGTGGGAGCAAGAGACTAATCTAATCTAATCTAATCGAATAAAACAGAATATGAAAATATTTAGCGTTGATATTCTTACTGTAGTGTAGTCCCAGTGCCAGGAATAACAACAAGAGCAGCACACAGCAGATGATCAGAGCAAACCTCAGAGTCTTCTTCCTCTCTGTCTGCAACTTTGATAACCTTCTCGACTGCACAGGCATGGCCACACTGTGTGTGTGTGTGTGTGTGTGTGTGTGTGTGTGTGTGTGTTACAGAAACATCAAAATATTCAATCTTTTAAAATGGACAAACATCTGTAATTCCTGTGTGTATTCCCATATACACCCATACAACACTCACCTTTTATTTCTTTTTGTTTTAAATAAATTAAAAAGAAGAAAAAATCTTTGTGTTTGTTTGTTTGTTTGTGTGTGTGTGTGTGTGTGTGTGTTTAGGACATGTGCATATGCACCACAGCATATCTTCCTGAAAGACCCCGTTGACCAATGAGAATGCATGGATGAGCTATGACATCACCTGTCCATAGGTGTTCTGAATACGCCTTGATGAGCTGAAGCTGGTTCTAATGGTTAATTAGAGATGAGCTTCAGTGTTAGTGAGAGCCACGTGGCTTTCCGGGTTCAGTCCAGTGCTTGACGAGTAATAAAAGGTGAATCAAATCCTAAATCAGGCTTTTTAAAGAGTAAGACCTATTTATCAGACTAGGAAGTGTTGCATTGCAAGCCTTTGTTTATTGTGTAAATAATACTTGTGGTTATGTCAGTGGTAACAGGAACTAGCTCATTGTTTTTAAGATGTCAAATATCAACTAATAAAAGTCCATTTTTTGGCAGGTCCACGTTGGCAGGTTACTGTGGTGAAAGAGGAGTCAAACAAATCGGGAAATAATCAACAACAGGGTCGTTTGACATGACACGTAGTCCATTTCAGGTCCACTTTTTATCCATTTGTAGTTCTGTTTAACGTCCACGAAACAAAAAACAAGTGACCGAAATAAAAGACCTTTCCATGCCGGAACACTTCCTGACACTGGAGACTCCTTCCATAAATATTCCATCCATCCATCTTCAACCGCTTACTCCTTTTCAGGGTCACGGGGAACCTGGAGTCTATCCCAGGGAGCATCGGGCACAAGGCGGGGTACACCCTGGACAGGGTGCCAGTCCATCACAGGGCACAATCACATACACACTCACACACACATTCATACACTACGGACACTTTAGACACGCCCATCAGACTACCATGCATGTGTTTGGACTGGGGGAGGAAACCAGAGTACGCGGAGGAAACCCCCGACACACGGGGAGAACATGCAAACTCCGCACACACATGGCCCTGGCGGGACTCGAACCCCGGACCCTGGAGGCGGACGTGCTAACCACTAAGCCACCGTGCGCCATAAAGATTCCTTCTTATGGAAAACATAACCGTATCAACAGTCAAGCACTGTTCTCAAATGACAGCATGCTATTAATAATTTTTACATGAAGTGTCCGCCGTATAATTCAGTTCTATAAAAAAAATAAACAACAACAACAAACAAACAAACAATAGAATTGAAAGAAGCGATGAAGCCTGTGCATGTCTCCACCACACCAGCAGATGGCAGCACGTATGAATTCTGAATTCTGGCTGACATGTGACGTGCACAGCTCTGATCACGCACATGAGAGTTAAAATAATAATAATTAATAACCTGTTGTAAGGAAGGAAAACTTCACACTACCAGTGATTCCTCCCTTACCACATATCGAGTAAATATGACCTTGGAGTCCGTGCTCTCATATTAAACAAAACAAAAAGGGTTCAAGAACACGGTTACTAATGAGGCCTAGCTGAAGAAGCCACAGCGGCCCCTATGCTTTCGCTGAGAGCACCTTTGACTGTTCGGAGAGATATCACAGAACCGGTATAACATCAGAGAAAACAATGTGTACTCTGTGTTCCATGTGACTGAGGAATGTACTGATGTGTGTGTGCGTGTGTGTGTGTGTGTACATGCATGTGTCAAATGAAAGCAGTTCATCTTCTGCTAGGGTTACTGATCAGAAGGTCGGGGGTTCAAGCCCCAGCGCTGCCAAGCTGCCACTGTTGGGCCCTTGAGCAAGGCCCATAACCCTCTCTCCTCCAGGGGGCGATGTATCATGGCTAACCCTGCGCTCTGACCTCAACTTCCTAACATGCGTAGGAAAAGAATTTCACTGTACTATAATGTATACGTGACCAATAAAGACTCATTATCATTCTTCATTTAGAATAACAGCAGCTCGGACAGCAGTTTGAGCTTTATGAGGTTTATATTAACGCGCTTGTCCTAACACGATGTTGTTTCCATAGTAACTGCTCATTCACAGAAACCGGCATGGCAGACGCACCACATAATCGAAGTTTAATACTAAACAAATGGTTATTTGTTTAACAAATTGGAACGTGTCATCATTCATATGGTGACGTTTTCTGTATGCAAACGTTTATATAACATGGAAGGAGTCTCCAGTGTCAGCGGTTTGTAACAGTCTGAGGGTTAAAGCTGCAACTTAAACTTTTCCCGACCTTTTCAGGGCGTGAAGTAGCGTGACAAGTCTTATTCACTTCTATAAACGGAATTTTTTCTTATTTAAAAAACCCTGTATAAGAGAATCAGAACACTTCCGGAACGTTCCGTCAGGACAGTACGGTCAGGGTGTACTGTAACAACACCACACGCGTAGTTGACAAGTTAATAATAATAATAATTATTATTATTATTATTATTATTATAGTCATCAGTTCGCCCCTTCTGCAAACAGTCTTACTGTGATGCTGTGACCCCTCAATAAAAACGGGTCGCTTCTGGGTGGAGCCGTGTGTGTGTGTGTGTGTGTGTGTGTGTGTGTGTGTGTGTGTGTGTGTGTGTGTGTGTGTGCACGCCTTCGATTTTTATTTATTTATATTTTTTGCAGACTATAGCAAAATTTGTGACCACACGGTCCTCGTCCAACCAGTCCGACGAGACAGAAGGACAATGACGGAGCGAGGAAAGGAGATAATTAAGGAAGCATTGGTTGTTTTGTAATGATGATGGTTGACACTGTGAGTAAATGAGAGAGCAGAGAGCAATAAGAGAGAGAGAGAGAGAGACAGAGACAGAGAGAGAGAGAGAGAGAGAGAGAGACAGAGAGAGAGAGAGACAGAGAGAGAATATTTAATTCGAAGCTTTCAAACACTTTTTTTAAAAACTTTGTGATGGAGAACACAGAAGTGAACATAAAGGTATGTGACATACTGTATGACATATAGCAACAAGGTGTGTCTCAGAAGTACTTATCCAGTAATTGTGCTATTATTATTATTATTATTATTATTATTATTATTATTATTGTAGGTTCAGAGTCTTCAGTGTGTTGCACGTTGGAAATTTACATATAAATTAAAAACCATTCAAGTACCTACCCTAAAGGAAACCTTTGTTAGTGTGTAAAAATAAATAAATAAATCAATCAATTTTAAAAAGGAAGCACATTTTGGACCAATCATTTTCTCTCATTCGAATTGAATCAAATATTTCCATACTGCTGTTTTTATTTATTTATTTATTTGTTGTTGTTGTTGTTTTTTTTTAATATATATTTTAAAGATTGCTTTTCCTTCTCTCTAAATGTATTTATGGGCGGCTGTGGCTCAGTGGGTAGAGCAGGTCGTCCACTAATCCACTAATCGTAGGGTTGGTGGTTCGAATCCCGGCCCGGGTGATCCCATGCCGAAGTGTCCTTGGGCAAGACACTGAACCCTAAGTTGCCCCCGATGGCAAGCTAGCACCTTGCATGCAGCTCTGCTACCATTGGTGTGTGAGTGTGTCTCATTTGTAAGTCGCTTTGGATAAAAGCGTCTGCTAATATAAATATAATATATTACAAAGCAGGTTTCAATACACAAGTGCTATTTGGTGTCCTTTTAAAACATGTAGTGTAGATGTATATGAATTTTTAGGCCGTATTTGTGGTGCTGTAATTCAATGCGGCCATCGGTTGGAGGCTGATGTCATGCTGGTACAGCTTTGTAAAACAAAAACAAACAAAAGCTACTTATCATAATTACCGCTGATGAGGTGAAAGCTAACATGTAAAACCTTACAGTTTTATAGAACAGCTAAAGATAAGTAAAAGGCAAAAAAAATGACTAAAAGAAAAACCAACAAGTGCAAAGATTGTGCCACTTTCTGCATTTTTACCTCAGATTTACCTTGAAGATGAATTCACATTATTTTTAGAAGTGTACCTCAATATCTGAAATATCTGACTACGCTGGCTAAGTTTAGCATTTTATTACACGTTCGTCACGTTATCACAGAAATGCTAAAAGCGCTAACAACCGGCTATAAAACAATCCCATACAGACATATTTAACAGATTGAAAAAACCCTGAATATGACTAGCTTAGCAAAGTAAACCAATAGCAAGTAGAAGTTAGCTTTGCTATCTTGCCTGCTAGCATTGTCATGAGTGTCCATCTACACATTAGAGGCGAGACTACACGAGAATTCTATGATATTAGTTCAAAATTTGGTCATTCTTTCATGTACAATCGCTAAGAGAGCCTTGATATTTGCTTTGCTAGCTTGTCAACATGTGTGGTTGCTAACGCTTTTAATGCTAGCAGGAACGAATACCGATTGCAGAGCTCTTCAGATATTGAGATTAATATAGAATTTATAAAGGTGGCCAGCTGTTATTAGAAATGTCCTAAAATAAAGATGGCTAGCTAACCTGGGGGGGGCATTGGAGTCACTCATTCTTGAGTTTTTGTAAAAGCATGCACTCCCTACTGTGTTTGGATTTGTTTTGATTCTTCACGTTGCCTTAGGAACAGAAGAACTAAATGTGGGATTTAATACCCGTTCGAATGATACTCGCTAGTTTTGTTCGAATGATACTCACTAGTTTTGTTCGAATGATACCCGCTAGTTTTGTTCAAATGATACTCGCTAGTTTTGTTCGAATGATACTCGCTAGTTTTGTTCGAATGATACTCACTAGTTTTGTTCGAATGATACTCGCTAGTTTGTTCAAATGATACTCGCTAGTTTCGTTCGAATGATACTCGCTAGTTTTGTTCGAATGATACTCGCTAGTTTTGTCCGAATGATACCCGCTAGTTTTGTTTGAATGATACTCGCTAGTTTTGTTCGAATGATACTCGCTAGTTTTGTTCGAATGATACCCGCTAGTTTTGTTCAAATGATACTCGCTAGTTTTGTTCGAATGATACTCGCTAGTTTGTTCAAATGATACTCGCTAGTTTGTTCAAATGATACTCGCTAGTTTCGTTCGAATGATACTCGCTAGTTTCGTTCGAATTATACTCGCTAGTTTCGTTCGAATGATACTCGCTAGCTCATACAGAGCTGTGTGCATTGTGACTGTAAACATGTACACATTACATGTACAAGTGTGATACAGATTAATGCAGGTTTGTTTATTTCCACATCAAGAACATACCCATGTAACCTCACACACACACACACACCCACACACACACGCACGCACACATCAAGGTCAATAGTGATATTGTAGCTAATATTATAGTTTATTGTTTTATGAGAGATGGCTGGTGTAAATACTTAAGAGTACACACACATCCTATACATGTTCACACACTCACAAACTGTTCTGCAGTTAGAGGAAGATAATCATCAGCAGGACCAGGTTACTGTTACCACCCTGCTTGCTTTCCAAAAAACACAGTACAGTAGCAATTTGCCAATGGGTGCAATTTTCTTATTCATTACATTTTATCCATTTATAGCTACTTCTAATATTGTGGATTGTCCAATACTAGTTACACTATAGAGTAAGAACTGTAAACAGTCATGCTGTCATCAGCCTCATTTCTCTCTCTCTCTCTCTCTCTCTCTCTGTCTCTCTCTGTCTCTCTCTCTCTCTGTCTGGCTGTCTCTCTCTCTCTCTCTCTCTCTCTCTTCTATCTCTCTCTCTCTCTCTCTCTCTGTCTGTCTCTCTCTCTCTCTCTATGTCTCTCTCTCTCTGTCTCTCTCTCTCTCTGTCTCTCTCTCTCTCTCTCTCTCTCTCTCTCTCTGTCTGTCTGTCTCTCTCTCTCTGTCTCTCTCTCTCTGTGTCTCTCTGTCTCTCTCTCTCTCTGTCTCTCTCTCTCTCTCTCTCTCTCTGTCTTGCTGTCTCTCTCTCTCTCTCTCTCTCTGTCTTCTCTCTCTCTCTCTGTCTCTCTCTCTCTGTGTCTCTCTGTCTCTCTCTCTCTCTCTCCATCTCTCTCTCTCTCTCTGTCTCTCTCGCTCTCTCTCTGTCTGTCTGTCTCTCTGTCTCTGTCTCTCTCTCTGTCTGTCTGTCTCTCTCTCTGTCT
>JAFFST010050573.1:16091-38324 GCA_022414735.1 Noturus placidus | reverse complement strand
TAAGCGGTTGAAGATGGATGGATGGATATTCAGTCATATTGGTGTACTAGTCTAGATTTGTTTTTATTTGTTTTTTTTTTTTTAAACCCAGCCGATGTGGTGTCATGGCTTTAATGCAAGTCTTATAAATTAGCTGATTAGCTTTAAAAACAAACAAACAACAAAACAAAAAAAAAACCCTTCACTAAACTACGCAGTACTGGGCGTACCTCAACGGCCACGATCGAGGAATGTGTTCCTGTGGACACTGACTCACATTTTCCAGTCCTGCACTTTTTAATTTATTTTTCTTGTCTGTATTTTTGCTGACCTTGCATTATGTGCTTTTACTGTTGATATTGCATGGTGTAATACGTGCACACACTGTCTTTTAAATTTAAAGTTCAAGCCTGTCTCTGGCATGGACTGTGCGAAAATATTTAAAAAGCACCAATATTTTGGTGAGATTAAGGTAGTGCGTGATACGCCTGTATTTCTTTCATTTTTCTGACGTGCTAGTCTGATTATGCTAGTTCATGGCTATGTAGTAAAACTTAAGTCAGCAAAGCAGATTACCATCGATCCTGTTGGTTAGACTCGATTAGTTGTTCATCAGTACGTCTATTTTCTTCATCTTCTTCTTTTGGAACAGAAAGTAATTACTACTCTCTTTCTATTTCTCTTCTTTCAGGATGGACGTCAGTAAAGAATAACTCCTCCGAAACATTTGATATTCCCAGTCAAGCCACTCCCACTTGATTATCTCCTTTTAGCGTACCCAGCTTTCTGTAATATGGGCAAGAAACACACCATCGAAATTAGTCTGATTGTGTAAAGCCGGAGAAAACGCAGTGCGGCGGATATGATCGGATAAATCACTCTATAAAGACGACAAAGCGTGAATCCTGTGTTAACCGTTACGGCATGGGAGGATGAATGCCTGCAAACGATGATGGCGAAAAAGCAAGATTTACGGGTGCCTACGTACAACCTAGTTGTAGTTGGTCTTTCGGGCACTGAGAAAGAGAAAGGCCCGTGCGGAGTTGGCAAGTCTTGCCTCTGTAATCGCTTCGTCCGCCCTAGCGCGGATGACTTTCACCTCGATCACACGTCTGTGCTGAGTACCAGTGATTTCGGTGGCCGAGTGGTCAACAACGATCATTTCCTGTTCTGGGGCGAGGTGGAGCGAGTCTTGGAGGATGGCACTGAGTGTAGGATGCATGTGGTGGAGCAGACTGAGTTTATCGATGACCAGACCTTTCAACCACATCGTAGCACAGCTTTACAGCCTTACATCAAAAGAGCTGCCTCCACGAAGCTGGCCTCTGCGGAAAAACTCATGTACTTTTGTACGGACCAGTTGGGCCTGGAGCAGGACTTTGAGCAAAAACAAATGCCCGAGGGAAAGCTGCAGGTAGACGGGTTTCTACTCTGCGTCGATGTAAGTCGAGGGATGAACCGCAGCTTTGATGATCAAATGAAATTTGTTACCAACCTCTATAATCATCTGGGTAAAACTAAAAAGCCAGTTGCGCTGGTTCTCACCAAGTGTGACGAAGGAGTTGAGCGATACATCAAGGACTCTCATACCTTTGCCATCAACAAAAAGAACTTGCAAGTTGTTGAGACATCAGCTCGGTCTAATGTCAACGTGGACTTGGCTTTCCTTACTCTGATTCAACTCATTGATAAGGGAAGGGGCAAGCACAAGATAATACCTTATTTTGAGGCTTTAAAGCATCAGAGTCAAATAATTGCCACCGCAAAGGACCGATACGAGTGGTTAGTGAACCACATAGTGAAGAATCACAACGAGAACTGGCCTGCTATCAGCCGACGTATGCAGCCATCACCAGAATACAAGGAATACGTCTTTTTAGAAGGTACAGCTAAAGCAAAAAAGCTTTTCCAGCAGCACGTTCATCGGCTTAAACAGGAGCACATCGAGAGACGTCGTAAAGCTTATTTAACCGCTCTCCCGCTGGCCTTGGGTTCCTTGGTGTCCGAACTCTCTGAAATCGAGCATTTAAGCTGGTCTGGGGTGCAGAAGGTACTGGAGTCCAAAAAGGACTTTGACCATTGGTTTGTGGTTCTGGAGGACGCGCCATGGGAAGACACGCCACATCTTGACAATATGGAAGACGAGCGCATACCCTTTGACGTGCTGGACACAACTGCCGCGGAAATCATATTTGACTCGCATCTCGAACATTTGCGCAACGAGTGCAAGCGCGCCGAGATGCGACACGAATTTAAGATGAAGCTGGCGTCCTCGCCCTTCGTCACCCCTGGCAAGCCTTGGGAAGAAGCGCGGAGCTTCATAATGAACGAAGACTTCTATCAGTGGTTGGAGGAGCCAGAATACCTGGATATCTACAACAGGCACCAAAAGGTGATCATAGACCGGGCAAAGGAGGATTTCCAGGAACTTCTACTGGAGTATTCGGAGCTTTTTTATGAACTTGAAGTGGATGCTAAGCCAAGTAAAGAAAAGATGGGAGCAATTCAGGAAGCACTGGGAGAAGAGCAACGCTTCAAGGCATTACAGAAACTGCAGGCTGAAAGAGACGCATTAGTTTTAAAGCACATCCATTTTGTCTATCACCCGACCAAGGACACTTGTCCGAGCTGCCCGTACTGCATCGACAACAAGATCGAACAGATATTAGCCTTGTGCTTCCCTATGCGCTATCCTTCCTTTGGAAAGTCTCATATGCATGAGAGCAAAGCAGAACGGATCAACTTAGTGATTCTGGGCAAAGATGGTTTAGCAAGAGAGTTGGCTAACGAGATTCGAGCTATGTGCGCCAACGACGACTACTACGTGCTTGAAGGCAAATTATACGAGCTAATACTCCGGCCTATTGAGGGTAACGTTAGGCTTCCGGTTAACTCCTTCCATACTGCTACATTCACACCTCACGGGTGCCTGTGTCTGTACAATTCCAAGGAATCGTTGTCTTACGTTCTAGAAAGTATCGAGAAGTTGCGCGAATCGACGCTTGGCAGGAGGGATAACCACATAGCTCAGCTTCCTTTATCTCTTTTGTTAGTCACTAAGAGAGGTGTTGGGGCTTTGAGCGACCTTGGTGGGGAGACTGCCCAAATCTTAATCACGCAGGGTCAGCAGGCAGCCATGAAGTTGCAGTGCGAATTTTTGGAGCCGGCATCCCCTGGCTCAGGCTATGGGCGGAATGTGAACGAGAAACAGATCAACCAAGTGTTAAAAGGTTTGTTGGATACAAGAAGGAGCGCCGTGTTTCGTAGCGGCTCCCCGTCTTCACCCCCTCTACCTCCGAGCATCAGAGACATCCAACAGGACCAGAATCCGGAGGCAGACTTGCGTATTGTCATGTGCCTGATGTGTGGAGATTCTTACGACGTAGACCAACTTCTCTCACCCTTCTTACTGCCTCAGCATTGCAGGCCAACCAATTCCAGTGGTAACTCCGTGGTGCTTGAGCAGATAGTCGGTGACAACAAGCTGACAATAGAGCTGTCCCTACTATCATATCACGCTTCTTTTACCATGCGCAAGAGTCGGCTCGTACACGGGTACATAGGTGTGTACTCTGCTCGCCGCAAAGCCTCGTTGGAAACCTTGTGTGCCTTACTCTGTGAGGTTCCAGACATTGTTCCAGTCCAGCTACTAGCTGTGGGAGAAACCGAGACGGAGCTCACGGACTCTGAGTCCGCACGTGAGCTGTTGGTCCAGGGCGAAGAACTGGCCCATGAAATCGAGGGTCGTTTTGCCTGCGTGGTCTGTGGACCAGGTGGAGTTGTTGGTGGACTGCACCGAATAGACCTCTTACAATCTTTCTTCATGGAGGTCGCGGAGAAGAAGACTCTGGTTGAGGCAACTCATGTTTACGATAATGCAGCAGAGGCCTGTAGCACAAACGAGAACATGTATTCACCCCATTGCGGTTCTCCTAGCCCTGTAACTATGCTGTTAGATTATGAGGAGGACATGGAAGCTTCACCGCCTTACTTTGACGGAACCCTCACCTCTCATAGCGGATTCAAGCTCCCTGATTTGGAGTCGGCCGACACGTTCTCGGTCATCTCTGAACTCAGTACTTTTGAGAACAAGTTGAACAGCAAAGTCCCTTTACATATGAGGTCCAAACCCAGTGTCACTTTTGACTTCAGAAAGCACAACTTTAACCCCTACATGGACACCAGCCATCGGCGGTCCCTTACCTCCAACGTCACCTGGCCTCCCTGTGGGGACGGGGTGTATGATCCGTCTGACTATGCTGAGCCAATGGATGCTGTTTCCAAGCCTCGACCCAGCCATGAGGAGAACATATACTCTGTACCACACGACAGCACGCAGGGCAAGATCATCACCATACGGAACTCCAACCGAATGCACTCGAACGGAGGCGTGAACGGCTCGGATAGCGAAGGCGACGGCAGCTCTCTGGAGCGGCGCAGGAAGTTCTCTTCTGTCGGAGTAAAACCCCGATTGTACCGAGATCGATCCAAGCGCCTGGGCAAGTTCAGCAGCTTCCGCACCAGTTTCTCTATCGGCAGCGACGACGAGTTCGGCAGTCTTCCAAAAACAAAAGAGGATGAGGTGGCCGTTTTGAAAGGGGAGTCGCTGGTTGAGGAAGGGGACGATAAGAAAAGGAACATTCTGAGGAGCCTTCGTCGACCAGGCAAAGTAATTACATTACACACACCTTTTTTTCTGTATGATAGCTATCTTTAAACAAACCCAGAGTCTAGAGTTGTCATTTACTCAACCCAAATGTCTCTTTTTACTCAATTTCCATAGAAAACCAGACTAAAGCCCCGACACTCAATCTCCAAACCTCTGGAGAGTACGTACTTTGGGGTGCCATTAGTTAATGTCGTGTCACCTGACAGACCCATCCCGCTGTTCATCGACAAATGTATCCGCTTCATTGAGGCCACAGGTAATACTACAGTCTCAAGAGCCATGGTTTGTATTCTTCAGATAACGTTTTGTGCAAGGGAGTAGCTTATAGTAACGCTTACACCATATGACCAAAAGTTTGTGGACACATGACCATCATGCCCATATATGGTTCTTTACCAAATTGTTGCCCCACAAAATTTGAAGCACACAATTGTATAGAATGTCTTCACATGCCGGGACATTACAGTTTCACTTCATTGGAACTAAGAGGGCCCCGAACCTGTTCCGGCAATGCCAATGCCCCTGTGTGCAAAGCGAGCTCCATGAAGACGTGGTCAGCCAAGGTTGGAGTGGAAGAAATCGAGTGGCCTGGGATGAACTGCGCACCAACCCTCCTCTGCATGACGTCAGTGCCTGACCTGATCTCACTGAACGGCACACGATCCCCATGACACGTGGTGTTCAAGAAGCACGTACGGGCGTCATGGCGAGGTGTCCGCAAACGTCTGGCCATATAGTGTATCGTTGTATTGTGTTTGAATCGAGACAAGTCGACTCCGATTGAAATGGAGAAGATTTCAGACACTAATCTGGAGATGCCTGGCTTTGTCACATGACCCGCTGGAAAGCTGGTGGTGTGATTTCTCTACGACCGTCTGTCAGGAAAGCTGCTGCTGATGACTAGACATTTCCTAGATTGTGCAATACTTCCTTTTTTCTCTCCACTGAACACATTCTTACTGTCAAAAGTTCAGATTTTAAGCATACCTTGTCAGAACAACCTAAAACTGGTTCGACCAAAGACTGGCTGCTGATATAAGCATATATACGTAAGATGTCATGACAAAAACCTTATATTCTGAGACACAGATCACATGCATCTCTCTCTGTCTCCCTCCCTCTGTCTTTCTGTCTCTCTCTCTCTCTGTGTCTTTGTCTGTCTCTCTTTGTCTGTGTGTGTGTCTCTCTCTCTGTGTCTCTCTCTATGTCTCTCTCTCTGTGTCTCTCTCTCGCTCTGTGTGTGTGTCTCTCTCTCTGTGTCTCTCTATCTCTCTGTGTGTGTGTCTCTCTCTCTCTGTGTCTCTCTCTCTGTGTCTCTATCTCTCTGTGTGTGTGTCTCTCTCTCTCTCTGTGTGTCTCTATGTCTCTCTCTCTCGCTCTGTGTGTGTGTGTGTGTCTCTCTCTCTCTCTCTCTGTGTCTATTTGTGTGTGTGTGTGTGTCTCTCTCTCTCTGTGTCTCTCTCTCTCTCTGTGTCTCTCTCTCGCGCTGTGTGTGTGTGTGTGTCTCTCTCTTTCTCTGTGTCTCTCTCTGTCTGTGTCTTTCTATCTCTCTGTGTCTCTCTCTCTCTCTCTCTCTGTGTCTCTCTCTCTGTGTCTCTCTCTGTGTGTGTGTGTGTGTCTCTGTGTGTGTGTGTATCTCTCTCTCTTTCTCTCTCTCTCTCTCTCTCTCTCGCTCTCAGGGTTGACTACAGAGGGTCTATATAGAGTGAGTGGAAACAAGTCAGAGATGGAGAGCATGCAGCGGCAGTTTGAGCAGGGTAAGATATTACCAAAATCACATTCTTTCAAGCTGACTAATAAAGATTTTTGTGTTAGTTTTCTTGCTGCTTTACTTGCCCTTCTCGTGTATACATTTGACCTGTATTCCTCTGTTCACGGACTGAATCAACACTGACTCCAATTAAAATGTCAAATTCTGATTAGTAGATCAGGGATCAGTCTCTCTCTCTCTTTACTGTCTCGCTTTAACGCACTCGTATCTATTCGTTCATTTTTCACTTTGTCCCCCGTAGACCATGGCCTGGACCTGGTGGAAAAGGACTTTCCGGTGAACACGGTAGCTGGTGCTTTAAAGAGCTTTTTCTCTGAGCTGCCCGATCCATTGGTCCCATACAGTCTACAAGTGGAGCTGGTGGAAGCTTTCAGTAAGTTGTCTCCACCCTTTCTCACAGCGCACTGGCATTCGAAATCGGGTTTCTGTGTGTAGAGTATCATGACTGTGTTCAGCCATGACACGGCACCCCCTGGAGCAGGGAGGATTAACGGCCTAGAGATGAGCTCTATCGAAGTGTCTTTGGCTCATCTGTGTATTTCTGTGTTTGTATTTGTGCAGAGATAAATGACCGAGAGCACAGACTGCAGACCATGAAGGACGTGCTGAGGAGATTTCCTCGGGAGAATTATGAAGTTTTCAAACATGTCATGGGCCACCTGAACAAGTCAGTTCCTTTTAGCTGTTGTACCCATGTGACGTTTTCTTCTAGACTCCTTCGGCACGACTCCATTACCATACAGGAGAATTTATTTATTTATGTTTATTAATATTTTTGCTGAAGATTAATACATGAGAGAGTTTTATGATCGTTACACTTGTGCGTGTGCTGCCGTTCTTAAAGCTTCACAACATCTGGGTGCAGTTAAAGTCGTTAGCAAGCCGATCTGAAACACTGCAAGCCCGGATTATTCACGAGTAATCGCTTATGAATTGTGTTTGCTCGTTATTCATTCAGGGTCAGCCAGTGGAACAGAGTCAACCTGATGACCAGCGAGAACCTGTCCATCTGCTTCTGGCCTACGCTCATGCGGCCCGACTTCACCACCATGGACGCTCTCACGGCCACGCGCACCTACCAGACCATCATCGAGACCTTCATCCATCAGTTCGCCTTTTTCTTCTACAACCAAGCTCCCGCCGAGTCTCCCACAGGCCTCTACGGCACGCCGACACCCTCTGCCCTGCCCCCTTCGCCCAACGCCGTCCCCTTGTGCACTGCTCCACCTCCGCACTTCAGCCCGGCGCTTCATTCGCCCCCGGGTTCGCCCCCTCAGAGCCCCCTCACCGTCCCTGCAGAGACGCACACACTGTGAGAGGGAAACACGCCGGGCTAAAGATTCCTCGTATCTATACACATATACACTGCAGTCTTTACATTAACGCTCGGTATGTTAGCGCCATCGCACAGAAGACGTGCGCGTATTTAAATTTGCATGTAGCGACTGGATTCGACGCCGTCTAAGGGTTTGTGAACGATTTTTTTTTTGCACACCACACTTGAAACCGTAGCGCCCCGACGACACACGCGGACACCTGCAAGTCCTCCTGTCTCGCCATGGACGGTCGTCACTGTTACCCGAGGGGTCCAGAACGTCTTAATCCAAGCCCACGTTCTGCTCTGCAGTGTAGCAGACTTCTGTTAAGTGTGCGCTTTAGTCTTGTCTCTCCGTGTGTCGAATTTATTTTGTTTTAAATAAGTAATTCTCTCGCTTAACTCCATCCAGTCCTGCTTTCCTGATCTCAGACTGTAGCTCCTGTTTGTTTGTTTGTTTGTTTTTTTTTTGTTGTTGTTTTTTTTTTTTCTTCCCAGCCACACATGAAGAAGGAAATACTGTAGTGGGATGCACTTCAAGTCCAGGCACTTATCCCGACGCTGTCTGATGAAGTCAGACGGACACTTTGAGAGAGTGCTGATTAAAAAAAATCAAAGAACAAAAGAGAGCGAGAGAGAAAAATAGATAAATCATGCTGCATGCTTACTTGCAAAGATTAACACCCCCCCCACCACCACCACCACCACCCACCCCGTGTTGATTTAACCCCTTGTTAAAAGACCGCATGGATTTAAAAAAAAAGAAAACAACAACAAAACCACGTATGAACGTTTTGATTTGGTTTCCTTCTCTCTGTGATATGAAGTTTGACAGTTCATCGGTTCCTGTTGGATCTGTGCTCTTTTTATGAGATTTGACCGGACGAATCTGGAACAGCGGAGGGTCCGAGACTTTTAACGACGTCGAACTTTGACATGTAACCTCTTTAAACCTTTAACCTTTTAGTCAAGGGTGATCCCAGAACCCTTTTACCCTTAAAAATGGGACATTAAAAAAGAAAAATGTACAAAAAGACACCCCCATATACACACATACACACATACACGGGCCTTATTTGGATGTCCTCTGATGTTGGGTTTGTTTGTTTTGTTTTTTTGCCACTTACTAATATAAAGCACTTTGATGATTTTTTTTTAAATGTTTTATTTAGGCCTGATTTTGTGAAGAGTAACACTGAACTGCATTTGGTGTAGCCTTGGAACGTTTCTGATCCTCACCAAGCATCTGTTCCATCTCTGTACTGGATTTTCCTATGTATGTCTGTGACATTAAGACTAAACTGCAACTAATGTAGACATAATCTGCTGTTTATCATTTCGGCGCAGACCTGTGCCGAGTTCCCCGTCCTCCGGTCCTCGGACTCGTCTCGTTCGCGGCTCGCCACGTAGATCGCAATCGACGCTTTCTAATAAAAACCGTGAAGCCTGTTCTGACACGGGAGACAGTCTCGTCGCGAATTTCAAGCGCTTTTCGCTTTGTGTGTCGGTAGGAGATGAAAATGTTCAGCTAAATGTTAAATACCTGGTTTATGGACGTAGAAGGAACCCAGGCTCCGAGAAGACCCAACCAAAAATTTATCCCCCGCCCATTCGAACCCATGGCAATTTGCATAATATGTGAAACCTACTTTTTCAAACCGATTCTAGGATTTTTTTAAGGATTAAAAAATGTAGCAAGTTACTCTTGTTATATATATATGGGTGCCACCTACCAATCAGTTATTTCTATATATTTACTACAACTTTCGATCAAACTTGAGCAGCGTACTCAGCACGTAATTCTGAGGACAAACGCTAAGGTTTAGGGGCGTCTTCATCCACTGGTGGGTTCATGTACTTGTTTCTCCAGTCCCATCAAGCTGAAACACTCTAGCGACACCACAGCAAACATCTGCAATATTGCAGCAACCGCCTGTCAATAAGCTAGTAAGCCATCAGTGACATAAGGGAATGACTTTGTGCATTTTCTTCAGGAAATGCACCTTTTAAACTTCATCTAAGATGGCATGCATGCAGTCGCCAGTAGGGGGCGCATCTGAGATCTACAGTACATCAGTAGGTCCATCATCTCAGGACGGTTGGGCAGCTGGGGTTTAACTATTGAGATATGAATCAGAACGACCGGTCGCTGAAATAAATTAGAGCAGGGGTCTTCAACAGGGGGTCCGCGACCCCTAGGGGGTCCGCGGAGGTACTGCATGGGGGTCGCGAAAGTTTTGGTACCAGTTTGATATAACACAATTTCATACAATATATATAATTAGAGGGTCCCCAATCCATCTCGCCATCAGTTTGGGGGTCCTTGGCCTGGAAAACGTTGAAGACCCCTGAATTAGATTTTAAAGACATACTCTACAAAGACATAAATTTAATCCAGTCATTTAATTTCAAATCTCCAATACGTGAAAGAAAACAAAAGATGTCTGCTGGTATAATCAATAAAGGATGATCTTATCTGATTCATAAATAACTTCACACACACACACACAATTCTACTTTTGTGCTACATATTGGCATGTTTGCTTTTCTGTAATATGAGCTCAACTTCCTGCACGCTCCAGGATCCATCCATCAAAAAAAAGGAAGTAGAGATGCAGACGTGTCCTTTTTTGTTTACGAGCGTGTTAAGGTGTGTTCTCGTTCACTTCCAGGACAGACAACAAAGGTAAGGACGAATCATTTCCACATTTTTCCCCAGCTCATTGGGAGGCGGTGCTGTAATCGACGATGGTGACGGGTCTGATCACATCGTGTTGACGTTTTCGCCCCGACCGACGTTGATTATTTTCCTACTGCGGCATGTCCCGGAACGCTTAGGACATCTTCTATTGGAGCGGTTTTTTAACATGTTAACGTTTTTATGGACACTAAGTCATACTTTCAGGTCTAAAGTTCCGTGAACGTTGTGGAAAGTCAGTTGTACATCATGATCTAACAGGTAGGAGCATTGAATACGCTGTCATGGTGGACATGGCACACCTGACACTGTGTTGTTTGTTTATCATAGAATTTGCATGGGTGGAGTCGTGGAAGGGTCGAGGGGTGGCGGATGGGAACGTCGCGATTTTCAAATAAGCCCAGTCTAGTCTTTTTGATGGATAAAAATATAGAAAGATTTTGAAACATAACATTTTTTAACAACTTCAGCTTGTGCTCGGACCAAAGTCTTGCGTTGGCATGAATCGTTCGTAGCTCTAACGTATCGTCTGAACTTTATTTCGAACGTTAATGCGTATTCCGCTTCACTGGAATGAAGAGGTCCCGAGCTGTTCCAGCATGACGACGCCTCTGTGCACAAAGCGAGCTCTACGTGTGAACACACGGTGTGTTAAGGTCGGAAGAACTCGATTGGCCTGTACCTGCGCAGAAGCCTGAACCGCCACTCGACCCCACGCCACACCTTTGGGATGAACTGGAACCCTGACAGCACCCCAGACTCTCCTGTATCTGAATGAACACAAATCCCTAGTCATATTATAAAACCTAATGGAAAGCCTTCCCAGAAGAGTGGAGATTTTTACAACAGCGAAGGGGGAATAAACCTGAACTGGGGTTTTCAGCAAGCACGTACGGACGTGATGGTCAGGGGTACACCTGGTGTCTTTTAGCAGCAAGGTCCTACTGGTCGAATAGCTTACTGTAGCCACAGACCACCGGGCACTATAATTTACATTTATTCATTTAGCAGACGCTTACAAATGAGACACACTCACACACCAATGGTAGCAGAGCTGCATGCAAGGTGCTAGCTTGCCATCGGGGGCAACTTAGGGTTCAGTCTCTTGCCCAAGACCACTTCGGCATGGGATCACCCGGGCCGGGATTCGAACCACCAACCCTACGATTAGTGGATTAGTGGACAACCCGCTCTACCGACTGAGCCACTATAATATAATACAGTATGGGCTGCGTGTGCGTATTAATACTTGGCGTACACCTTGTGTAATAAAGCATTTTTATTTCAGTAGAACCGGTTCGACAAGAAAGTCTGGTTCTGCGCCTCTCTGATATTTCATTTGTAAACCATCATGGTCTTATTGTTGCCAGTGGCCAATACGCAGCGGTCTTTGTAAACACAGGCGTTTTAGTGGGTTTGAACTGAACTTTTACTTTCTTTCTTTCTTTTTTTTTATTTGTGGTCACAACTCGGATCATTTTAGCACTTGAACGTTCCCGGTTCAGCTCCACCTGTTCTGTTTTCTTATTCCGAGACTGATTTCTGACTTCGAAGAGCATCACACTGCAAAATAAATAAATAAATAAATTTAAGTGTACATTACGCTTTAATATTTCTATGCAGATGTGAAAGAGCGCTGGAAAATAGTCCAAAATGGCTGCCAGTGATCTCAGGTATATATCTGGTGAGTTTTTTTAATTTTTTTTTTTATTTTTATTTTTTATTTTTTTTTTTTTGTAATAGATCATTAATTCCAACAAGGAAATTGACTTGTTTATCTTAAGTCCTGTACTTAATAAGAACTCCTGTTGTGATCATAAAAACACAGCTTATGCTCATCAGGTTTCTTATTTCTAGTATGATCATTCTGTATCCTTTGCACACAATCCGTGCTGTTTGCCTTTTCTTCGTATGACGGTTGAAAATCCCGCTATCCGGTGTCACCCAGGAGAGCATGGGTTCCTTTCGAGTCTGGTTCCTCACAAGGTTTCTTCCTCCTTTCATCTCACGTTAGAAGATGAAATGAACTTGAACCAAAGATGTGTTTGTAATTGTAGCTAAGGTGGCATGACTCCGCCCCCTCTGAGATGTTCTGTCTATTATGAGCACTGAGATGGTGGCACTTGTTTGTTTGTTTTTCTCCTGCAGGTGACGTGTACCCTGTCTCTGAAGTGAATGTTGTGCTGCTAGGCTGCAGGAATTCTGGGAAAAGTCTTGCTGGAAACGCCATCCTGGGCAGGAAAGATCTTGACTTAAAGGAAAGCAGACAGTGCGTGAAGAGACATGGAGAAGTAGCAGGGAGGAAGATCAGTCTGGTTGAAGCTCCAGGATGGTGCAGTGGTAAACCTGTGACGGAAAGCATTGAGTTAGTGAACGAGGAGATAGTCCGCTGCGTGTCCGCGTGTCCTCCTGGTCCACATGCTGTACTAGTGGTGGTCAACTGTAGCGACGTATTCACAGAAAATGACAGAGAAAGATTAGCAGGATGTCTGAATCTCCTTGGTGACAAAGTCTGGAGTCACACCATAGTTCTTTTTACCTTTGGGGACTTCCCGGGAGACGTCACAATAGAGAGACACATCAGGCGTAAAGGCGTGGCTCTCCAGTGGCTGGTCGAGAAATGTGGAAACAGATATCATGTTTTTAAGAGTAACATGGATGACGACTCGCAGGTTATGGAGCTGCTGGAGAAGATAGAGGAGATGGTGGCTGGAAACAGAGGCTGTCATTTGGAACTGAACACCACGATGTTCCCGAACGTGGACGAGAGCAGGACAGAAGATGAATCCAAGGAGAGAAGGATGGAAGGCATGACATATTCAACTTATTTCATGAACGTATGCATGTACTTTCTCAAATTCCTCCAGGCTTTCTGGTTCAGTTCTGAACTGTGGAACATCGCACATTCACCCCGTGTCCGCTTGGGTTCCCCCCGGGATCTCCAGTTTCCTCCCGCCTCCCAAAAACATGCAGGTAGGTACATCCGCCATGCTAAAATGACCCTTAAGTATCAGTGTGTGTGTGTGTGTGTGTGTGTGTGTGTGTGTGTGTGTGTGTTTGTGCATGGTACTGGATCTTAGTCCTCTCTTGTTGTTGCCTGGGTGATATCGGTCCCTAATTTTCAAGAATTTTCTCAATTCTTCCAACAGAGGATTTTAGAGAACCCAGTGGAACCGGAAAAGGCGCTCCGTCCACATCGACCCTTCACCCTGACACTGGATATGTAAGGATCTTTATCTGATCTTCATGACCCAGTATGACGGCTACGGATTCGTACTCAGATATAAAACAAATTTTTAACAAAACACATTTGTGAAGTGTTTTGCCCAGCAGGGGGCTCACTCCCTGTCACGATACTCTACACACAGAAACCCAACCGTGTTCGGATGAATAGTAAAGTCAGTATGTTTTGTTTTGCTTTAATCTAAACAAATAGTCTCGTATTATGTCTAACAGGTCTCAGAAGACACTGAAATATTTACTCCTGAATCGGTTGAACACTATCCTAATGATAAGAACAGAATGAAACACAGGTAACATGCATTTATTTATTATTATATTATTATATAATTCTGTCATTCAAACAAATTTAGGATTGAAGAGGTGACTGCTTTTCTGTTCTTCAGGTTTCTTTGCCCTCATGCCGGGCAGTTTAAGTGCAAACTGACAGACCTTGTGTTCGAGATGGAAGGGAAAGGGGAAGTGCTGTACAGCATAGTGTCCTGGGACGGCTGTGTCTCGGATGAGTTAAAGGACAAGGAGCCTGCAGGACCTCTGTACAGTATCAACTGCCTCGAAGGTTCAATCCGTCATCTACACCTTCCGCACTGTGAGATCGATTGGGGTAAGTTGGGGTATCGTTTGAAAGGGGCGAAAGGGGCGGTTGTGGTGCAGGTGTTAGAGCGGGTTATCCACTAATCGTAGGGTTGGCGGTTTGATTCTCAGCCCATGTGACTCCACATACCGAAGTGTCCTTGGGTAAGACACTGAACCCCAAGTTGCTCCCGATGGCAAGTTAGTACCTTGCATGGCAGCTCTGCTACTATTGGTGTGTGAGTGTGTGTGTGAATGGGTGAATGAGTGTCCAGGATGTCCTCCATCTTGTGCTCCCCTGTCTCCTTGTGTAGGATAAACAATATGGAAAATGTACTGATGGAGGTAAATACTTTCCTGTTTGTGAGTATTGTTCGAAATTCCTTGCCTTACAGGCAAACGTGTGCTTCAATTGACTGTGGCACACGCGACTGGTGGAAACGTGGAGATCCTTCAGCCTCTGAAAGTAACAAGCACACACGTGATCGTAGACGTTCAACGTTTCTCCCTCGTTGGTCTCTTAAAAGCGCTGCTATTCCAAGCGTACCCCATCAGAGCCCAAGTCCTCCTGTTCTGTGAAGAACCTGGGAAACACAGGATGAGTAAACTGTGCGTCCATCTCTTGCCAGGGAACGTCCCTGTTGAAGAGGTAATCTCCGTTAACGAGTATGTTTATTATTACGTTTCGCGTATCCTCAAATAGTTTGTTGTTAAAATCGAATGCATTGTTCTTTTGCCCTTAAAGGTGCAGAAGCAACGTAACTGCACATACACGTACATCGAGACACGCTCTAAATGTCAGCTGACCCCAGATAAAACATACAGGCCGTGCTTTAGAACTTCTGACCGTGATTACGTGTCCCGACCTGAGGTAAAGTTCATCGTCAACGTCGGTCCTATTTTAAGTAAACATGCTTTAATCATGCATCGTTCCCTAATAACGTCTGGAAAACTCCTCAGGACGGGACGTTTGTTCGTGACTACGGTCCCGACTATCACCCTACGTTTGAGGTGCAGTTTAATACCGAGCTCGATAAATTCACTTTAAGTCTCTTGGATGAAAATGGCCAGGAGGTGTGGAGGCCTGATCTAGCCTTGCTTACAGGTAACCAAGTGTTCATTGATTTATCACTCTCTTAAAACTGTACGTTTCCTCAGTTTAAACATTCTCTATGTGTGAATAACACACGTGAGGTTTCTGAGACTGACATTTCACGCCGTGTCCCAACTGTTTTGGAGTCGTACAGTAATTCTCTCTGAAAGACAGTAGTATGTATTTGATTCGTATGTATGATGTATGTATGCATGCGTGTCGATTATTCTACACACAGAGGGTTTCCGAGAACACGGCGGGACCGGAAAAGACGCTTGGTCCGCGGCTACGCTACACCTCGACTCTGGACATGTAAGGATCTTTATCCGATCTTCATGACGCCGTACGATCGTTAGCCCCACATCTTTACATTCAAGTCGGAATACGTTCTCTCGACGTTTTTGTTTAATGACTACATAACGGTTTTTTACACAGACATCTTAACAGTGGTCTCTTATTATGTTTTACAGGCCTCGGCGGACACTGAATTAATATTTAGTCCTGAATTAGTTGAAAACTGTCCTAAAGATAAGAACAGAGATGTATACAGGTAACACGCCTGCCTTATTATTATTATTATTATTATTTGTTGTTGTTGTTCTATCATTCAAACACATTTATGATGTGTTCCACCATTTTGTTTCCCTGTTCTTCAGGTTTCTCTGCCCTCATGCCGGCCTGTTTATGTGCAAACTGACCAAACTGGTGTTTGAGATGGAAGGTAAAGGTGTAGTGGTGTACAGGATCGTGTCCTGGGACAGCCGAGTCTTGGATGGATTACCGAAGGAGTCTGCAGGACCGCTGTACAGTATCGAATGCCTCGAAGGTTCGATCCGTCATCTGCGCCTCCCGCATTGTGAGACGCGTGAGTTGACCTTTCGTTGACCTAATATGAGTATACCGCTGAAGAATAGCTGAGCGCAGAGCTGCGTTCACGACAAACCACAAACGACGGCGTGACTCTGGAGAGAGGAATGCACGGTAACGATCATTCGAAAATGGCGAGAGGTTTGCCCTGATGAAGATGCAATTTCATATGCAAGATTTATAGAAATTAGCACGGACGGTCTGAAAATCATGAGGCTTTTTCTTCACGTGATGACCTATTTTTCATTAATAAATAAGCTGGAATTGCGCTCCCCCAAACACAAATGACACGCGTATAGCTCCAAGGACGGCATGATTTTTCTTACGCATCCAAGACCGAATTTCTATCATCACCTATTCCATCACCATTAAACTTAAGTAAGTCATTCATTAAAAATCTGAGCTGACTCGTGAAAATAAATATTTTTGGCACCCTTGGTAAATCCTTCCCATTTTGTGAAGCTCAACAACCTTTTGCCGCACATCACAGCTATTTTCCTCTGGTCTTACCCATTGTTATGAATGACTAAGGGAATTTGGCCTATGTCTTACCTCATATTTATACCCCTGTGAAACAGGAAGTCATGATTGAACAATTTCCTGTTCCTAGTCACTCAGGTGTACTAAACAATCTAAAATATCAATGGACATATTCGTAAAAAGTTTAATTGTTGCACGCCTATATTTAACAAAGACATATATATATATATTTGTGTGTGAGTGTGTGTTGTGTTTGCATTTGTTGCATTTCCACGAGAGCAGAGTATTTTTGTGAACAAAAGGTCAAAAGGTTAAACAATAAAGACAATTTTCACATCCTTCTTTGCTCATATTTAGTAAGGGTGCAAATATTAATATTTATATTAATAAAGGCATTATTATTGCAGTGTCAGCTTTGTATTTTGTCCCCCATTGTGGGATAAATACTTAATCTATGTTATTATTACTATGGGGAGGTGGGATAAGGTGAGAAGCTCGGCTATCCGAGAGGAACTCAGAGTCGAGCCGCTGCTCCTTTGCGTTGAAAGGAGTCAGTTGAGGTGGTTCGGGCACCTGGTAAAGATGCCCCCTGGGCGCCTTCCCAGGGAGGTGTTCCAGGCACATCCAACTGGGAGGAGACCTCCGGGAAGACCCAGGACTAGGTGGAAAGACTATATTTCCACACTGGCCTGAGAACGCCTCAGGATCTCCAAGTCAGAGCTGGTTAACATGCCTCGGGAAAAGGAATTTTGGGGTCCCTTGCTGGAGCTGCTACCACCACGACCCAATTATGGATAAGCGGTTGAGCATGGATGGATGTATTATTATTATTATTATTATTATTATTATTATTATTATTATTTATTATGATCTAAAATGCCTTGGTTATTTATGTTACAGGTACCGATGTGGTTAAACTGACTGTGGCGCACGCAAGTGGTGGAAACATGGAGATCATTCAGCCGCTAAAAGTAACAGACACACATGTGATCATACACATCCATGGTCTCTCCCTCTTCGGTATATTAAAAGCGCTGCTATTCCAAGCGTATCCCATCAGAGCTCAAGTTCTCCTGTTCCATAAAAAAATGACTGGAAAACACAGTAGGAGTAAACTGAACATCCATCTGTTGCCAGGGAACGTGCCCGTTAAAGAGGTAATCTGCTTTAAGGAAAATGTTAACATATAACTTGTGTGTGTGTGTGTGTGTGTGTGTGTGTGTGTGTGTGTGTTTTATTCCTGATGAACTCCACGAACACCATTTCATTTCGTTTCTCTTGAAGGTACAGAAACAACGCGAGTGCAACGAGAACATTGAGACAACTTCCAAATGTCAGCTGACCCCTGGGAAACTATACAGGCCGTGCTGTAGAGCTACTGACCGTGATTACGTGCCTCAGCCAGAGGTAACGTCCGACTCGTTTGAGTTCAACACAAAGCTAATCATCATCAAGACTTTAGTAATATTTTAGGAAACATGGTTGACGTTCTAGAATAATCTCTCCGTCACCCATTTCCTTAGGAAGAGACGTTTGATCTTGACTACGGCCCCAACTATCACCCTACGTTTGAGGTGCGGTTTAATACCGAGCTTGATGAGATCATTCTAAGTCTTTTGGATGAAAATGGCCGAGAGGTGTGGACGCCACGTGAGGTCTCGCTTCTTACAGGTGAACAAATGTTCATTCTTTAAATGTGCAGCGTTCAAGAGTGGCCGGTGTAAATGGGTTAACCCGATAGAATATAATAATAGAAATAGAAGGTGGCATCGACGTTTTTTTTTTTTTTGCCAGCAACACAACACAATTTTATGTTATTATTGGTTGTGAAACTAACAGCAACAGCACCACCAGTGGTCAAAAGAATAATGCACAGACTTAAAAATGCATGACCCTGGGGCTGATTTCTTCCTAGCCCAGACTGTAGATCCTTCACAGTAGAAGATGACATGTCGCTGTCGCTCGTTTGTCTCTCGTGGGCGTGTCCTGTCCAGGATTTTCTAGTTTGGATGAGAAATTGTAGTAACCAAAATCTATAGCCTACGATTTATATCCACCGTTTCTGTTTAAATGTCTGTATACGTTTAATAAGAGGTCGAATACGACAGGAGAACGCTACATTTCTTCTATTACTGGTTCCTGAAGGTTAATGAATGAATGATTTTTGATCATTATCATGAACTTTACCTCTAGGCGTTTATTTATTATGTAAAGTCTGAGTCTCAGGTCTTGCTGTCTTGTCTTGTCTTGTCTTATCTTGTCTCGTCACGTCAGACACAGAGGCAGTCTCAGCAAACACGGATACAGCAGGTAAGCCCGTCTGAATGAATTATCTGCTGGGACAAATGCATACAATGTATTCAAAACTATTTCCCAACACGGACACATGCAAACATTTTGGTTGTTTAGTCTTGTCTAGGAAAACCTAACGTTCTATTAATCATTATATAAAATATTCAGACAAACCGAACGCTTTACTGTACATGTCACCGGTGTGTATTTGAAATACAGAGCCTTACAGGTTCACCATCGAATTAGACAGTTTAATGTTTACAGTCATTCCAGTATCATTTGTATTTCAGGTGCTGACTTTGTGGACAAACACAGAGAAACGCTGATTCAGAGAGTTCCTTCTGTAATGGAGATCGCAGACCGTCTAAAAAGCAAGAACATGATTCGTGATGAAATATACAGTAAGATCAAGGCCGAGGCAATACCGCAAGACCAAATGAGAGAGTTGTACAGATGTCTCACCTCAACAGCCGCCAAAGCAGAATTCTACAAAATTCTTCGAGAGAAACATCCCGATTTAGTGGAGGATCTGGAACGGGTCAGGCTTAGTGGACGTTTAACCGAGTAACTCACACGCACACGCTAATGACATGTGTGTTCATTTCTGTCTGTGTAGCACAAATCCTAGCAGATATATGTGTATATATATATATATATATATATATATATATATATATATATATATATATATATATATATTACATGTTTCATTGTTATAATTGTGTTTTTTGGTTGTGTTACTGTGAAAGTTATCAAAATAAAATCTTTCAACCATGTTTTCCAATCAGTTCTGAAAATTTGTGCCACGATATAATAAAATTTCCATTTGTTATTATTTGCGAATATTTCATTTAAACTCTAGATTTAGACCGTGCGGTTTAGGTATACAGTATTTATCTGTATTGTAACCAGTTCCTGATTGAAAAGGTAGAGGAAGTGGTGTGTGTAAACAGAAGCTGTCAGAGAGCTGCCAACACACACATATGAACAATATTTGCATTTCTACTGCTTAGTATTTGGGTCCTTCAGTCTTTGTGAAGAACGGACTCAGGTTTTTGTTGTTGTTGTTGTTGATTTTCTTTCTTTTGCAAACCAAAATGATTGATGTGGCCTGGAAGTAACACGGTACCATCCATCCATCCATCCATCCATCTTCAACCGCTTACTCCTTCCCAGGGTCACGGGGGAATCTGGAGCCTATCCCAGGAGGCATCGGGCACAAGGCGGAGTACACCCTGGACAGGGTGTCAGTCCATCACAGGGCACAATCACATACACGCTCACACACACATTCATACACTACGGACACTTTAGACACGCCCATCAGTCTACCATGCATGTGTTTGGACGGGGGGAGGAAACCGGAGTACCCGGAGAGAACACGGTACCATTAAGGATTAACCATTCAAGGATTCTTGAATTTCTGTTGTACAGAAGACTATCTACCGATAGATGGCGCTAAACTCATTTGCAAAACAAAAAGTAAGTAAAGAAAGAAAGAACATATAGTTTAAATTGTTCACCTGTTATTTCCTCAACAAGAGCAGCGAGAGAGTCAGGTAGGAATAATTTGTGCATTATTTCCAGCAATTTTATTTCTATTCAAAGTCATTCATTTTCACAATCTGTTTTTATCTCCCTGAAGTGAGGCTTATGCTGCAGGAAAGCTGGAAAAGGTTCATGTGAAGAGACATGGAGAAGTAGCAGGGAGGAAGATCACAGTGGTTGAAGCTCCAGGATGTGAGAAATAAAGCTGTAAGGAACTCCACTGAGTGGCTTAAACAGGAGCTTGGGCTCAGTGCATGCACGTGTCCTCCAGGTCCCCACACTGATATAAAACCCTGATATTGTGGTTTATTATTACACATGGCTGAGAATTACATTCTATAAATATTCCAAGAATGATTAGTGATACACTAGACAGATCAAAGCTTGATCAAAGCTGTTGGGAATGGTTGAAGTCTGAATATTGAACAGCATATTATACTGTATATTGTAAAGTGTAAATAAATAAATAAATAAATAAATAAAAAGAATTGCATTTATTTATATGTTTTCTGGGACTAAAAAAAGAACTAGCTCCTTATTTACTCTGCACACTGACCCTGGACATGTAAGTGTCATATATATATATATATATATATATATATATATATATATATATATATATATATATATATATATAATTTTAGAATGTGCTTGTTTTATACAAATTAGTTACCAGAAACTAATTCTCATATATAATATAAAACATGGACAATATAAATTCTCTATAAAATTGTTATATAATAGTTTAGCATAATTAATAGGCACTTAAATAGGATATGGAATTTATAGTGTGTAATATGACACCAGTCTAATCTATTTCAATAGTCACAGATTTCAGGAAAGCTTAATATGTGAAAGAAAATTATATAGGCTACAGTGATAGATAGATAGATAAATAAGCAAATAAATAAATAGCTTTTGACATCCATAAAACTCGTAGGCTACTTTTAAACTCATTAAAACCTTTAAAGACGTTTTCGGCAGTCTTCGTGTATGTTCGTCGGTGATCGGCGTTGTCTGTTACGTCAGGTCATAATGAATGCATCTGATTGGTCAGAAGAGCTTCCTCGCATCAGATTGGTCGTATTCACTTAGCGACCTCCTCCAACCAGGATGTTTTGGGTCTTAGGCGCTCATCGAGGAACCCGGGCGTGTAATGTGAATTGAGACCAATGTAAACGTTATTGATGAAATCTAGTTTGTCTGGGATCATGTTGCCTGACGCTGAAGGTTCGTGTCCGTTTGTAGAGGACAGTTTTAGTCGCTTTCCGTCACAGAGTAACATATACGGGCTGTGCCAAGCCGGAGAAGACGAGCTTCTGGCCGCTACGCTTAAGGGGAAAGTGGTTTGTTTCCGGTACCAAGACCTGCAACAAAAAATCCGACCTGTGGCCAAAGAGGTGCAGTTTACTTACATCCCAGGTAATAACACCAACTCACGCTAGTTTAAAGATATTCCGTTAAGTAGGGATGCTTGTTTCCAAATAAATAAATAAACAAACAAACAAACCCTGCAATCAACTCTGAATCGGTGGGAGTCGGTTCATGAATCAATATACTTTTGATCAATTAATAAGTACTTAATACACTGATTATTACTGGGAGTATGATTGATAAGATGCCTTAATGAAGTACCACAATAAATGTGTGTGTATATATATATATATATATATATATATATATATATATATCTATTCCCATAGTCAAT
>JAFFST010050572.1:148017-159299 GCA_022414735.1 Noturus placidus | reverse complement strand
CTTTACACACACACACAGTTCTAATGCAGTTAAGACGTGGTTATCTGTGAGTTCCGGCGTGACTCTCAAAACAGGAGCTGCCAGATGTCTTTTGCTGACGCTGCGAGGAGTAACCAGGGTGCGATTAGATGTTCCCAGAACAGAGAGTAACTGAAAAAGACATTCTCACACATACGCACATATAAGCACATATTCTTTATGCAAGGACACACACATAATAATGAGATAGATCTTAACTAGTTTCTTCTACAGAAAGACATTAGATAACATTTATAACTTGAATTAATTCAACATCAAGCAAGGGCGCACAGCGGCTTAGTGGTTAGCACGTTCGCCTCACACCTCCAGGGTCGGGGTTTCGATTCCCACCATGTGTGTGCGGAGTTTGTATGTTCTCCCCGTGTGTCTGGGGTTTCCTCCGGGTACTCCGGCTTCCTCTCCTAGTCCAAAGACATGCATGGTAGTCTGATTGACATGTCCATAGTGTCCGTAGTGTATGAATAGGTGTGTGAGTGTGAGTGTGAGTGTGATTGTGCCCTGCGATGGACTGGCACCCTGTCCTGGGTGTACCCCGATTTGTGCCCTATGCTCCAGGTTCCCAGTGACCCTGATAAAGGAGTAAGCGGTAGAGGATGGATGGATGGATGGATGGATGGATGGAGATATCAAACATTGTAAGGTCATTGGCAACCTGTAAGCATGGTCGATTTATAATGCAGTTTGAGCCCCAAAATCCAATCAATACAGCCCCTCGATCCACTGCAGGTTTCGACATGGGTTTCATAAATTCTTCTGCATTACTAGATGAAGTATTTATGCAATGCTTATGAATGTGTTATGAACGCACTCTTCAAATAAAGTGCTACACAAATCTTAGTTGTATTTTCTACGTGTTCTCTGTTGGTAGATAAATAATTCATATCTTTTCTCTCTCAGCTGAGTATGGATGGTTATGTGGCTTTCTACGTTCCAAATTACGATGATGAAGTTCCCAATCCACACCTTGGCAAAGACGTCATCGCTCCACTGTGGACTGATCTAGAAGCTGACGTGGGTGGAAGATGGACCTACGAGCAGGCCACTAACGGCTCTCTTATGGATCAAGTTATGGCTGAAATTAACAGCATGTACCCCAGTTTGAAATTTACTGCTTCCTGGGTTTTTGTCTCCACTTGGGAAAATGTTCCACATGAAATGGCTTCAGGGGTAAGGATCAATACAAATTGACTCAGCTAAACATTTGTAAAGTTGATGAGAATTTGTAGTTCGGTTTGGCCATGAAAGCAGTTACACACAACTGTAGTAAAAGATTGATAAAGAAGGCCCAATGTCTAAATACCTAAAAATCTCAAATCTCCGGCAGGTTGCGTCATTTCAAGTCGTCTTGGTCTCGGATACTCAAGGCTTCTCTTTGATCTTCATGAACTATGGAGCTATTCCTTCTATCCCCTCTCCTTACTGGCTGGTAAGAACTTTTAAGTCATCAAGACATTATGGCTAAATAATGGGCAGAAATTCACTCCTCATATATTTCCCATGGGGTGTAGAATGGATGTACTTGAATTATATTTCTTGATCTTTTATAGGCCGGTTATGACATTGAAAACAGTGATTTTGTTACCATTCCATTAAACGATTCCTCTCAGCTGTCTTCAACCAGTAACATCAATATCCCTGGTCGCTGGGCTTTTCCAGTTTTCAGTGGACCTGCAGGTCATTCTTTGCTCCTTTTTCATCGAGTTCACAATGTAATGTGTGCTGTAAATCATAAATGGTAAAATGGTAAATGTGCACTTATATTGCGCTTTTATCCAAAACGCTTTACACTGGGTCTGATTCACCCATTCACACACACACCAATGGTAGCAGAGCTGCCATGTAAGGTGCTAGCTTGCCATCGGGAGCAACGTGGAGTTCAGTGTCTCGCCAAAGGACACTTGCGCGAGTCATGCTGGCCGGGAATCGAACCGCCAACCCTACGATTAGTGGACAACCCACTCTACCACCTGAGCCACAGCCGCCCAGTGTAATGCAGAGGTGTAAAGAGGGTAAAGCAGTATATTTACAGCAGCGTAATTTGATAATCATCTCGCCTTATCTTACAGGTCCTAGTCTTCCTGAATTTTTCTATCCATACTGGTATGGCACAGAAGTTTACTTCTCTGATGATAATAATGGAAGTCCCGCACCGATTCAACTTCAGCAGGCATTCCGGTTCTTTGGATCCTATGAGTACACAATATATGTAAGAAACCTGATATATACATATAAAAAAAATTTAAATAAAAAACAAGATATACTGTATATTACATTTTGGTTTTCATAATAAATTTGAAAAAATCTGCAACAAAAATATTTTCAATAATAATTTCAAAGATACATTTATAATCAAAGACATGTTCAGTCTTCCATGAGTTACAAAGAACCACTATTTTAGTTTCTGATTTGAATGTTTTCTTGTTTTGATGTTGTTTTCTTTTCGTTTCCACTCATTTCTGTTTTAGGTGAATAAGAATGGGTTACTGACTTTCTCTGCGCCGCTTGACATTCCCAGTGAAAATAATATTGCAAATATTACCACTGGCTTTGTCACTCCACTCTGGACTGACTTTGAAATTGAGAACAGTGGAAAGGTCGTCTATCAGGAAGTCACCGATGGTCCTCTTCTGTCCCAAGCGACACAAGACATTAATACTATTTTCCCAGGGAATTACTTTTACGCTTCATGGCTCTTTATAGCCACTTGGGAAACGATGTTGTTTGAAAACAGCACAGGGGTGAGAAGGGATTACTGTAAAAAAATTGTATTTCCTTACTTCACCTTCATTTATCATCACATGTGATTTTTTACTTATGATTAATTTATTTTATTTAAGAAAGCGACATTCCAAGCAGTCTTGGTTTCGAACGGTGCAGACGTGTCTTACGTCATGCTGAACTACGGACCAATTGATTCTACTGATCAGAACTGGCTGGTGAGAGGAACATGCTCATCTATTTTCCTAATGGTGGAACACATTGCAAGTTGTTTGAATGTGAGGGAAATCCTAATTAAATGAATTCACTGTGTTGTTTGGTTATTTTTTTAAAGGCTGGCTATGCGTCAAAGGACGGCAACTCCTATTACATTCCAGAAGCAGACACCTTTAACATTTCTTCAAGTAGTAACGTCCAGATTCCTGGTCGCTGGGTGTTCCAAGTCGCCATGCCACAACCAAGTGAATATTCTGTAAAAATTTGTGATTTTTGTTTTTGTGCTCGTACTCAAACCAGGTTTTAGGGCAGTAGTACTTTATATTATTTCAGTTCCATAGTGACAACCATCTCCATCTATTATTCAATTCACAGGTTTATATTAACTCCTAATTTAAGACTAATAACAGTCTTTGTAACAGTCAGAGGTAAAGCTGTAACTTTTGAAGTTTTCTGATATCTTCACGGCATTTTAATATACCATCATGGATGATTCCTTACTTATTACAGTTATACTATAGAATTTAGATATACAAGCCTGGTTGACTCGTTTAAATTATAAACATGGGAGATTAGAAATATTATTGATTAGAAATATTAATGAGTATGTCTTTCTGTTTGTCTTACTTTGTAGCACCCTGTCAATATGTGAGCTGCACATGGAATGAATCGTGTATGCTGATTAATGGAGCTTATGGCTGTGCCTGTGGGGATTTCAATTCAAGGCCCAACCCAGACACTTATGGTATATTTTGAAGTCTCCCATTGCGGTCAGTTTGTCCCAGACGTCAATGGAGTATGCTTCCTACCAAATCAAAAATAAGCAAGCATAAGGTAGCAAGCATACTTAATACAGCTTATTGGAGTTATCGCACTTTGCATGAATTGGCTTGGGCATGCCTTGTTTGTATCACATAATTGGCTGTGTAGTTACTGGGTTTTAAAAAATCATGTGGAGGAAAGACATGGCACAGCCATGACTCTGTACACCAAAAGATAGTGATGAGGGGATTAGTCAGAGAAGCAACAACTCTCAACATGATGCTACCACTACCATGCTTCGCAGTGCAGACGGGTTGCAGGGTGATGAACAGTTTTGGGTTTCCTTCAATCTTATCAGACCAAAAAATCTTTATCGAGACGATTGCTAAGTATTTATGCAAGTCACTGTAAATTAATTTACCCCACAAAGCAGCTTAACACATTAAATAGTGTATTTGACATTTTACTAATTTTCCAAATATAGTGCAGTTTTTCCACATTTCTCTGACCACTACATTTTCTGGATACATTTTCAGACGCCATTGAAACATGTTCAGGCAGCACTGGATCACTGTCTCTGTCTCGCTGTCAGCTCTTTGAGGCCGGATTTCCTGCTGAAGTTCTCCACCTCAATGACAAAAGCTGCACTGGGCAGCTCGACTATGACAGGCTGGTGTTCACCTTTGACAGTAATGCCAACTTGTGTGGCACAACTCTACAGGTACAAAACCAGCACTCTTTTATTGCTTTAAATGTACATAGTTATATTACTTACCCCTAGTTTAGACATATTCAATTTGGGATATATTTGGATGTCTATAGTTTGTATTCGATGCACCTCTTGATTAAATTCATCATCACAGCACACATGTAAAAGGCTTCGTCATACTTCACGCATGTTCGGGTGGCTTCCACGCACAATATAATGTCAATTGGAGCAAATGGATGTTGTGTGGTGTCTTTACTCATAGGCGCTTGTACACGCTACACTATGATTTCTATTTGAAAGGCAATGATTGATTGCTTGAATTGTATACATTATCATACACATTGATTTATTAGCCTCTGATACATAGGTGACTAACTTTGTTCAGAGTCTTTTCCATCCATCCATCCATCCATCCATCCATCTTCAACCGCTTACTCCTTCTCAGGGTCACGGGGAACCTGGAGCCTATTCCAGGAGGTACACCCTGGACAGGGTGCCAGTCCATCGCAGGGCACAATCACATACACACTCACACACCCATTCATACACTACGGACACTTTAGACACGCCAATCAGCCTACCATGCATGACTTTGGACTGGGGGAGGAAACCGGAGTACCCGGAGGAAACCCCCGACACACGGAGAGAACATGCAAACTCCGCACACACATGGCCCTGGCGGGGCTCGAACCCTGGACCCTGGAGGTGTGAGGCGAACGTGCTAACCACTAAGCCACCGTGCGCCCCCCATCAAAATCAATCCAGCGCATCAGTCCAAATTATCATATCGTTGCACCTCTATTCGCTCACCATGTCATGTACATGGCAGCTTGGCGAACTCTAAAGAGCAAGGTGTGCCCAAGCAGATTTTACTGACTTCATACCCAATTAGCTAAACACTTTCACTCAATAATGCTTGAGACTAGGAATTGTCGTTAAGGGAATTTATACCAGAATACTGGCCCAGGCACTGCTTTGGTCCTAGTGACCATGGTAGATACCACATGTGTGGAGAGAGATGGAGCAGGGAACGCCGCCAGATGGATGGCTTTGTCGAGTGACACCAGCCAGTGGCACTCGACCCACTCTATGAGCTCGAGGGCGCCCTCAAGGTCCCACTACTTGGCAAACAGCTACCTCATCCATGTCTGTAGTAAATAAGATGCTGCATGAAAATGAACAGTGACCTCCATGAGTTGTAAGGTCTGGAAGCCTCACCGATGTTCTTCTGGAGTCTTGTCGACCAACTGCTGCACCACCTTCTTTATGCTTTTACCTTCCTAACATCAAGCGGAGGAAGTGAAATGACCACTTAGGCCACCCACATGCAGCTGCTGCTCACTTGGAGAGATCGACGAAGGCCTATGGATCTTCATGAGCGTCATGAGTATCACATGTATACTGGCTGGCATGGCCACAGATGGAATCACTGCAGTTGGAGTAGTAGTAGTCTTAGTAGTCTTTGGCCTGCTCCTTAGGCTGGTGAGGGACAGCATCTCGCTATGTGGGAAAGTTTCTTTGTTGGTGTCTCATACCTCTCCCAGAGTTCAGCACCACTGTAGAACCTGGCAAATTTCAAATGTCACATGACCATGAAAATATCAAGAATGTGCAAACATAATAGTTTAGTTTGTGCCAGATAAAAGCAGTAACACGCATTACCCTATGAATGATTTTTTTTATGTTTTGTATTCACGGGAAATTTGAGCACTTAGTGTCTTAGACGAGTAAAAGACCATGTTTTCTATTTCAGTCACCTGCTGGTCTAAGTATTTAATGAGATACATTGCAGGTTTATGATGGAATTATGCAACATAGAAACTCAATACTTATAAAGTTCCTATTATTTCGTAATCTCTGGAATTCTGTTTGTGTTTCTTTAGAACAATGGCACGCACATTATCTTCATGAACAATGTTGGAATGACTGACGGAATGGGTGTGATCAGTCATGTTGGAGGGATAAACATCGCCTTTTCCTGTGTGTATCCACTTGTCCAGAGCATCTCCATGCCCATGGCCTTCCAAGCCACGACAGGGTATAAATGTAGCAGTAGTTTTCAATAGGGAGTTTTTCCTTGCCACTGTCGCCACTCTGTGGCTTGCTCAGTTGGGATAAATTCACACCTTAATATCTGTATACCATGTTTGTATATTTCTGTAAAGCTGCTTTGAGACAATGTCTATTGTAAAAAGCGCTATACAAATAAAATTGAATTGAATATGTTTTTATATCCCCAAACCTTCTGAAATGGCCAGGCTGCTTTTGCTGCTTATATGATACTCACAAACTCCCATTTTAACGCCCATTTTTTTAAAAAATTAAGTGTGTCTGTTCACCATTTGACTTTTTATTGCTGAGTGAGTTTTATTTCAATTTGTATAAATTATTTTGAACTATACTCTGCTGTACCCAATCAATTACTACTATTTCTATTATTATTTTATAGTTACTTTATAATTTATTTATTCTTAGCCTTTTTCCCCTCTATATTATTCTTTTCCCCTTATGCTTCTTCCCTCTTTGTTTATTCTCTTCACAGTGTAATCAGCAAGGAACTGTCTACTGAGGGCTCATATCAGATCAGCATGATCCCGTATTCCGATTCTATGTTCGAGGTTCCATACTCTGGCGGTGTGACCCTAGAAATGAACCAACAGTTATATATAGCTGTGCAAGTGGATCAATTTGACAGCACTCAGATTGCTCTTGTGCTGGACAGCTGCTGGGCCACGCCCATCAACCAGACTGACTATTACATCCGCTGGGACCTGATCATTAACGAGTAAGAGAAAAAAAATCAAATGTGACTGTGGCTTTCAAATCCAATATGGAAAAGCCATGATGGGATCATCACCATTTTACACCTGAGTAATAAAACTCACATGGGAACATAAACAAATCTCGTGTAGAACTCACATATGCGCTAAGTGTGACGTGAGACGACGACACTCTCTTTCTTTATCTCTCTCTAGTTGTCCAAACCCCGCAGACGGCACGGTGGAGGTATTGCAGAACGGTTTATCAACATTTAGCTACTTCTCCTTCAGGATGTTCACATTCACCGGTTTCCCTAGCAGAATCTTCCTGCACTGCCAGGTCCATCTCTGTCTGCTGGAGTCAGGCAACTGTGCACAGGAATGTTTTCCAACAAAAGAAGCTTTGTAATAATTAGCAAACCCATGCAATCATGTTATACATTTGTGTTTCGTGCAATATCTCCTCTCCTCTCATTTCCTCTCTCAGCCATGCGATGGACAAATGTTCAGAAGACTCCAATCAGTAGATGTCTATGACTCAGCTGCGATTAGCATGGGATTCTGATCTGTTTACAGTTGATGTAACAGTACTACTTTTTTCTTCCTCTGTTTTATTCTAGTACTGCTTTGCATTTCAAAAAAAAAAAAAAACTATAGTCATGAAGGAAAATGGTGTTAAAATTAAATTACAGGGATAGTTAATACATATCCTGAAAGGTTGATGTGATTTCAAATATGCTTTCTTATCATTAAAAATGTTAATGAATTATTTTCTGTACTGCATTTATTTTTCTATCTAATCAGTGATAATAAATCTCTCAGGCATCATATTCTTAGTATGGTTATTATTACAATATAATTATGATTTAAAAATAAATAAAGTTTGTGTTAAAATTGCGCCGGTGACACAACAGCATTATTCAAAATGAAATACTTAAAGAAAACTGCATTTGAGCTGATACATATTGTAAGGGCTAATACAGATTCATAAGTATTTGGACGGCGACACAGTTTTTGTCATTTTGCCTCTATACACCACCAGAATGGATTTGAACTGAAGCAATCCAGATGTGATTGAAGTGTAGACTTTCAGCTTTAATCCAATGGGTTTAACAGTTTCACACAAATATTGCATCTACGTGGTCCCTCCATTTTCACAGGCTCAAAAGTTAATTTTATAATTATAAATATTAGGATTATTTTTAATACTTGAATGCAAGTCCTTTGCAGTGACTGCCTGAAATCTGGAGTCTCCTCCCTTGAGATGCTTTGCCAGGCCTTTACTGCATCTGCATTTAGTTGCTGCTTTTTTGTGGGTTTTTCTGCCTTCAGTAAGTGAAAAGTAGCTCAATTGGGTTGAGGTGATGGGACTGACTCAGCCAGTGGTTTGCATCTCCCTGTATTTTGATTCATGGAGGTGTCTCTTGATTGTAGAATTTGACAATGATACACGTACTTCCTCAAGCGTGTTCTTGACTTGGCTAGATGTTGTAAAGGGTTTTTCTTCACCAAGGAAAGAATTCTGCATTCATCCACATTAGTGGTCTTCAGTGGTCTTCTAGGCCTTTTGGTGTTGCTGAGCTCACAGGTGCGTTCCTTCTTTCTAAAAATGAACCAAATTGTTGATTTCCTAAAGTCCTAAAGTCTCTGCTATGTCTCTGATAGGTCTGTTTTGCTTTTGCAGCCTAAAGCTGGCCACCTTCACTAGTATCAACACTTCTTTGGACCGCATATGCAGAGTTCCCATGAAGTAACAAATGCAAATTAAACACTTGGAATCAACTGCAGACCATTTAGCTGCTTAACTTGTCATGAAATAACAAGGAATCAAGCCACACCTGGCCATGAAACTGCTAATCGGTCAATTGTCTGATTACTTTTGAGCCTGTGAAAATGGGGGGTACTGTAACTTCTATACGGTTAATTAAATATATTTGTTAAACCCCTTGAAATAAAGCTGAAAGTCTACCATTCAATCATATCCTGATTGCTTCATTTCAAATATTTTGTGGTGATGTACAAAATTGTGTTACTGTCCAAATACTTATGGTCTGGACTCAAATTGACTTAGATTAGGCTAGCTAGCTCGTGTACTTTAGATATGATCTAAAGTTCAAGTTAATCACTGTAATAGGAGCACATCAAGGCTATTTGATCCAGCTTCCTACGCCTAGGGACCCCGGCGAACCTGCCCCAGCCTCAAGCCTGCTCCTCGGCTCCTTGAGGAGCGTGCTATCAGTGGGACAGTGCCCGCCTCGGGACCTGAGGGGCTGTGAAGACATTTTGCCGAGAGGGCCAGGACCGCCGGTGGAGGGAGTGTTTAGTGGTGCTCCGGGAGCAGAGCGCTTCAGGTCTCTCTCACGATTTGTTATGATTTCTGTCCTGTATCCGCCCTTGTATTGTCATTGGTTGTTCCCTTATGCGTCATCATTAGTCTCAGCTGTTTTGTGCTCACCCTTAATTATGTTTGTCATTTAAACTCCCTCGTGTTTCATTGTTCAAGGCGAAGTATTGTTTGTGTGTCCATAATGTACCAAGCCTTTGATCCTTGTTCTTTAGTTTCATGGTTTCGATCCTGTTCTCATCCTCATTTCTAACTGCACTTGAATCCATCTCAAGCTCCAATACATAACAAATAGTAACCCTAAGTGAAAACAACGAATAAAAATTAGGAGATATATAGTGTATGAATGTGTATGAATGTGTGTGAGTGTGTATGTGATTGTGCCCTGCGATGGACTGGCACCCTGTCCAGGGTGTACCCCGCCTTGTGCCCGATGCTCCCTGGGGTAGGTTCCAGGTTCCCCCGTGACCCTGAAAAGGAGTAAGCGGTTGAAGATGGATAGATGGATGGATGGATGGATGGATGGATGGATGGATATTTGAAAACCTGCGTAGATGTAACAGGAAATGAGACAATTATTTCAAAACAAAATGTGCTGCATTTACTAAAAGTTTTCAACTGCATTTAATTAATTCATACTGGACTTTTATTAAAATTAATGTTACATTGATTTTTTTTTACTGTATTTACCCTTTACTCCAGGAGTACTTTACTTCAGTATATCTAATGAAACCAAATGATAAATATAAACAACTGTATACATCTTAATATTTTATTTAAACATTTATGTCAAATGTGGGCAGTATAACATGATATTAAGTCTAAATTCAATCTGGCATACTTTGCAAATGAAATTACAATGCCCACTACAAGAACAGTGAGCTGAATTAAACAAACCTGTATGACTTATCTTCAGTGGGACACAAAAGAAGATGTAAGGCAGAACCACAGAACACACTGATACCCTCAGATCACTGCATCTTTTTTTCTGTCAAATAAATGAATAGTGAGCGAGACTGAATACTCGGTCTCCTTTTGTGTTCCATAAAAGAAAGACATACATGTGTGGACAACAATAGTGTTAGTAGATGACAGTTTTTTTTTTTTTTTTTAAACTATACCTCACACAGTAGGCACATAATAAAGAACCGGTACCCTTGAAAATAGATCACAGAGAAATATAGTGGATTTGCCTACACATCAGAGCAGGAAAGAAATCTTAAATATGCAGTTGTCCAACTAGACTAACTTGTGGCTCGTGCCATCTTATTGTCACTCCCAACTGACTTATTTCAGTGGCATCTTGGAGCGTGAGTGTATGAACCACTCCAACCAACTAAGGCAAATAGATTAACTGAATTTCTCACTACTTGGGCATATTTAGCCTAATAACTTGTTTGTAACATGTAACAGACTTTTTAAAAATAATTAAATACATACAAATAATGAAGTACATTCTTCTGGGAAAGATTAGTTTAGCATGAAACCTAAAGAATGATTGACTGAATGTTCGTAGTGCTTCTGTGGAATGAATTACCCTTATAACCAGCAGATGAAATGATTGATGATGGAATTTCTCCATACAGGGTCAAGGTCACAGCAACTACATTTACATTTACATTTATTCATTTAGCAGACGCTTTTATCCAAAGCGACTTACAAATGACACTCACACACCAATGGTAGCAGAGCTTCCATACAAGGTGCTAGCTTGCCATCGGGGGCAACTTAGGGT
>JAFFST010050572.1:84136-98742 GCA_022414735.1 Noturus placidus | reverse complement strand
CATTGGTGTGTGAATGTGCTCTCATTACTAAGTCGCTTGTAAATGTAAAAATGATATTTCTGTAAAGCTGCTTTGAGACAATGTACCATTGTAAAAAGCGCTATACAAATTGATAAATTATTATTATTATTAAATGAAGACGCAGTGATGTGACGTCGATTAGGGGTGTCAACTGGTGGACTACGGTCCGAAAGCAGACCCGGTGACGTGTCTACGAATGGACTACGAATGCGACACACAACAAATCAGTGTAGCAAATCCTCTGTTTTTCCAATCACATGCAGTGATGTTAATAATTCATCTGAAACCAGCTTATTGTTGAAACAGAGGAGTTTTCACACATGTTCATAAATTCACAATGACCTCATGAAAGTGTTTGTTGTTTTATTTTTTTTAAACTTATGAAAACTGAATGTTGGCGAAGAAGTGTGTTTATTCTGAGCGCTCATCTGTTCTGAGTCAATACTGATAATGTTTAGCTGAACTACAGAATAAAACATAACCACAGTTTTCACAGTATGGAAATCTACATGTGCAAAAAAACTATACCGTGGGACATATTATAGGAAATGCTTTCTTTTTGTAGAGTCGAAGAGAAAAAGGAAGAGAACCAGAAGAAAGTCGGAAACGGAAGAGAACCAGGAGTAAGGAAATTGACATTTCAGTGGAGCCGTGTCTAGAAGAGCCAATCAGGAATAAATTCACAGCAACGATCTTGCGCTGGAAATTCTGCTCGCGTGAAATTTAACTGCGTCCCCAGTTCTCGAGGTCATCCTTGGTGAATTTATGAGGCCGGAGAAAAAAAAAGTGCCCTGGGCTGAGCCACGTGCTCAGGCTTTCACCTCTCTGACCTTTGTGGCTGTGGAAAAATCAGAAAAAACTCTGGGAATGTCACAGGGGTAAAAGCCAGCGAGCAGCAGGCGCCGTAATTGTGTAGGAGCGTGGCATGAAAGACTCCGAGAGATGGAGGGTGATGGAAGGAGGTTGGGGTGAGAGAGAGGACGGCAAAACAAGATAGAGCAGCGCATTAACGCGGCCTCTCTCCACGCACAAAGCCATGCATTGTATTAGGCAACGGGCTAAGGTGAAAGGTCAGTCCTGGCCGTGATAACTCTATCAATGCCCTGCTGTGGAGGGTCGGTGTACAATGTGTTCTCACACACACTCCGAGTGATAATCGTATGACGGACAGAAACTGGAATTCAAGACAATTCAAGATCAACTTGATCTTCCATAATGCCTTTGTGTCGAACCACTGAGTCAGGAAGTTTCAAGGTCAGACCCACAAAATTCCCTTGGGTTTCCATTCAAGCGCCACTTCCTGCTTCTTATACCTTCTGTCCATTTACACCATTTACACCATTGGTGAGAAGGTGTGAAAATATTGCTCTGGGGAAATGTTGGAGCTCTGACAGTGCTCGGAACGGTTCTTCTTGTGGTCGACTATCCGTTCACTTTAAACTGTTATATGAATTCGACAATTGCACCAATCAAGACCGCTCCACTCGCATAACTCCGGAAGTATTCCCGTTCCCGGTCCCAAATGCACTTTCGAGGGGCTCCCAGGTGGCGAGTTGGAATCCTGATGATGCCACAGATGGCATAGTCTCTCAAAACCAGGTGTCTTTGAGGTCATGTATTTGCCAGAGGGCTGCGGCTGGCTCCACGGTTCATGTTGGTAGCAGTGATTGAGCAGGGAGGGAATGCTGAACAAAAAGATATACATTTGTGCATCCGGTTTGTTTCGCTGTTTCGTTTTGACTGTCTGATCCCTGGTTCTTGACCTCTTTCTGTCTCTCTGCCATTGTATCAACGTCACTAAGTAGATTTAGCACTATAGCAATGAAGCTAAACCATGTGCTGTCATGGTAAAATGACTATAATTGATTGGACCCTTCTTTCCTGGGAGTCTTCTCTTCCCCTCGGTCATTCATCACACACCCACATGGTTGAAGCTCTGAAACTGATCCGTTTATTAATGAGATTACACACCACTTTCACGCTTTCTCCGCTAACCTAAATGGCTTCCTGTGTGGGCCCCCTACACACACACACACACACACACACACACACACACACACACACACACGCAAACACACAAACACACACACACACACACACTCTAATTACAGAAAGACCCAATAGCATGTTCGGACCAGATGAGATCAAAATAATTTCTGAAAACTGGCTTTTCTTCCGCTCTGTGATGCAACGCTGGATTTGTCTTTATCACAATCAGAACATCGCAATGCTTTTTTTTCCAAAAAATCAAGTTTTGAATGAATTCTACCAGCAGTAAGGAGATAAGGACCAGTACTGTTGCTGACCCTCTAGCTCGTTAGCTTTAAGCCTTTCATCATCTGAGTGCTTAGCGTCGTGTTTACAGAGGTAATCAGCACGATGCAAACCTGTCCATCTATTCATTAACCTCTTGCCTACAGTAGCCTGTCGCAACCTCTGACCTTTCACCCACGTGAACTAAGATTAGAGTGACATGTCTGCTTGAAGCTAAAAATCTCCAGCAGTGAGACAATTTTAGATATTTCACTAGCAACGACACACCTTAAACACACCCTAAACCCCCTTCAGTCAGTCTTAATAGCAGAAATTTCATCACAATTTTTACAACTTACTACATGATAGATATTGAAGCAAACATACACACACACGCACACATGCGCACACACACCTTAGAATGCTAATTACTAGCGTGTGAGGTATGCTAATATGGTGTGTGGTAGAAATATCTCACTGTTTTCAACAGGAGGTGAAATTGTTAGCATTTTCCCCCTTACTAGCGCCCTAATACATTTCATTCCTTAGCCTGTTTGTAGCCTAGCGTATGTTTCATTCTGGCTACTCGTAGTATAAAATATATCAAATGGGTCTAAAATCCATCTTACAAAGAGAAGAAATGTAAAAGGAATCTCAAGAAATGTTTTTTTTTTTTTTTGCTAGCTATTTGTAAGCTAGCTTCCCAACACTCAGCGAATTTAGCATATATTGTGTTTTAGCGTTCACTTTGACAGTTTGGAAAGTTTTCAAGAAAAAAAAGTGATGTCACACAAGGACATGAATCCACAGTGTGAATCCACAGGAATCCACAGGAAAACGAGAGTAATAGTTTTACCACGTTGGCTTTAAATCAACGTATAGGCAATGACTGAACTGTCACGGTTCAAGGGACTCTGGACTCCATTTCCCATCAACCACTGCAAGTCACATGTTTTGCTGCACCTGATTCATGTTTCGGTTAATGAGCACTGGTGTGTGTATATATAGTCCTTGTTTTTCACTTAGCCTTTGTCTTTCGTTGTTTAGACTCACGTCTCTGTGTCACGGTGTCAGTGTTAAGTCTTAGTGTTTGTTTCCTGCCACAGTCTCTAGGTATATCAGTCTTAGTGTCTTTGTCTTGTTGTTTTGTTATATATTAAATCTTTAAAATCTGTGATTGCGTCCGCCTCATCTACACAACCGTTACGGAACGAAAGACCGCTAATATGGATGCAGCGGATTTTTTTTCCCCGGAAATCCGGTACACGGAGGAGATTTCCATCGCACTGGAGCAACTGGCTGGTGATATTGAACTGCTAGAGCAGCTGAAGCAAGCCGGCCAAAAAGCCACACCGATATACACGTGGTTCCTGGCATATGTCCCGATGGAACTGGCTAGGCTCGCGCGCCTGCAGGCGCAACAGGCGCTGCCTGAAAGCTCCCCGCGGCAGGTGAATTGCACCACGCTTCCCAGCCAGCTCCAGCCTGAGGCAATCTCCCGCCCTCCCTCCCCTGTTATGGATCTCGCTCGGCCTTCCTGCTCGGCTGTGGACATCGCTCGGCCTTCCTGCTCGGCTGTGGACGTCGCTCTGCCTTCCTGCTCGGCTGTGGTCGTCTCTCTGCCTTCCTGCTCCACTGAGGATGTCTCTCTGCCTCTTTGTTGCGCTGAAGACGTCGCTCCCCTTCTTTGCTACGCTCAGTGGGTCGCTCCCCCTTCCTGCTCCACGGAGGACAGCACTCTCTCTCTCTCCATCTATCTATCTGTACTGGATTCTAGTTTCTACTATAGTAACATCTCATTCATAGGGACTTGTACTGCGGACACACCACAAAAAAGTCTTTAAAAATGTGTCTAATCGTTGATTATTACCATTTATGGAAGGAGTCTTGATTCATGTAAATGATTCTTGATGAGACCTTGACCTTTACAGACCACATATCAACAACTGCACGGTCCTGTAGGTTCATCTTGTACAACATCAAGAGAATCCGACCCTTCCTCGCTGAACAGGCTACACAGATACTAGTCCATTCTCTTGTTATCTCAAAACTGGACTACTGCAACTCACTACTCTCGGGTCTCCCGGCAAGCTCCATCAAACCCCTTCAGATGATTCAGAATGCTGAAGCACGTCTCGTCTTCAACAGGCCCAAAAGAACCCATGTCACACCCCTCTTCATCTCCCTCCACTGGCTTCCTGTAACCATTCGTATCAAATTCAAGGCCTTGATGCTCACCTACAAGACCTTGTCTGGAACAGCGCCCCTACCTCAACTCTCTCCTGAAGGCTTACGTTCCTTCACGCAATCTGCCATCAATCAACGCCCGACGTTTAGTACTTCCTACTCAGTGTGGCTCAAGGTCCCTTTCAAGGACCTTCACACTAACTGTTCCTCAGTGGTGAAATGAACTTCCAACCTCATTCAGGACCACAGAATCTCTGAACATCTTCAAGAAACAGATAAAGACCCACCTCTTCCATCAACACCTAACCAACTCATAAAATAATAAATAAATAAATAAATAAATAAATTACTTTGGCACTTACACCTCTACTCTGCGCACTTTGCTTCTTCTGAAACTCAATTAATGGATCTTATACAGTAGCACTACTTATATTGTTCTCCGCTTGATAGATCACTTTGCTTGTATTTTCTCATTTGTAAGTCGCTTTGGATAAAAGCGTACGCTAAATAAATAAATGTAAAATGTCAAATGTAAATGTAAGGGGTCTCCAGTGTCAGAGGTAAAACTGTAACTTTACATTTTCCAAATGAGTTTTGCGATTTTTAAAAAAAAAATTTTAGCGTCCTGTCCACCCTAGCCGGGTATGGACGACATCCTCTGTGATGCATTTCCTAGTTGTGCATCTCAGAGGATTAATTGGCTAGATACCGCGAGGGGGCACCAACCCCAGTGGACGTTTTGCGATTAACATTGCAAAACAATTTTTTTCTTCAAGAGAGAGAAAAAAGAGAGGCTGTTGAGGGAACGACTGTTATAGCTGTTATAATGTATAATAAGTTGAGAATGGGTTTGAAGTTGTTTTTCAAACATGAAATGTAATTAATGTAACTGATAAAAAGCTGTTAAAATGACGTTGGTTAATGAATAAACACTGTACTTCAAAGGGATAACAGGAACTCTCTCATCAAGAGTTCTTGTCAAACTCAAGAGTGTACCATTTCTACAGCGCCGCTTTCGTACCTTGGCACACAGTGTCGCTGACGGCGGTGCAATGCTGGAGCTCCTCCGTGTCCTCGCAGATGGTGCATGGCAGGCACAGGTTGAGCTCGCTCTCCTGGTCTGAGTATGTGTCGTCCGTGCACATCTCGCATATAGTGTCCTGCTCGAGGGCGCAGCGCCTCAGCACGCCGCTGCCCAATGGACACGCCGTGCACGCCTGGCACTTCCCCGTTAGGTATGACATGAAGTAGCCATAGTCGCACACGCAGGTGGCGTCGTTGGTGTCCGTGCATGGTGTCTCCATGCGTAACAGCCCAGTGCACTCTGTGCATTTCTTGCATTTTTCCGTGTGGCTGAAGATCTCCGAGAATGTCTCACCTGAAAGGAATGAAAGCAACGTTAGACAGATGGACTTCTAAAGCATCCGTCAAAATCATTGTGCGATTGTGCTCTGGGATAGGTTGGCACCCCATCCAGGGTGTCCACCACCTTGTGCCGGTGTTCCCTGAGAACTCCAAGCTCCCCCTATAAGCGGTATGGAAAATGGATGGATGGAAGACTTCAGAATCTGTTTCTTATAATCATCATTGTCATAAGTTTGATGTGATTAATTTAAAAAAGTATACTTTTAAGTTTCATGTAAATTTTTCCCCCAATGTAAATAAATAAAGAAACAAGCGATAAACAAACAAATAAATCGACTGATTCGTTCATTAATAAAGCCTGTTCGAAAAGCCTGTTCGAGTGTCAGTGTAGTATGACCTTTCGCAGAGTGGATCTAAATGAAACACAAAGGAGTCATTCAGCATATTTACTAAATCATATGATGTTTTCAAAAGCCTGTTAATAAACACTGTTCCTAAAGATACCGTGTGATAATGGTGTGCAATGAGAAAAGAAAAAAAGGGGGGGACGCTAAGAGAGTGAGCTATCTCGGCGCTGTGTTTAAGATCTAATCTTGACCTTCCCTGGCTTCTGAGTTTCTGCTGAATTCAGCCAGTGGTCTGAGTAAGAAGAAGACGGTGTGCTTATTTACACAGGAATGAAAGAGACACTTGCTTGTTTTGAAATAATTCTTAATTACGGCAAAAATGATGCTGTTTGAGATCTCATGCTCGAGACAGGTCAGGTCTCAGTTAGAACTTGTTCCAGTAGTCAGTTTTTGAAAATTACAAAGATGCAAAAAGTTTGCAAGCAACCATACAGTATCTTTGGACAAATAAATATGAACAGTACAATATTATGGACAGAAAGTTGTTTGAAGATGACTAACTATCTGCAGCATTGTTCATTCATTCATCTTCACTGAGCGTTTTAGACTGGTCCAGGTGCCAGAGTTTATTCCAGGAGCACTGGGCGTAAGGTGGGAATAGATACACCCTTGATGGGACACCCGGCCATCGCAGGGCACTTGACATATGGGACTAAACCAGACAACCCAGCGTTAACCCACCCAGACGTAAAGAGAACACGACAAACAGTCACCTGAACTCAGGATTGGACCAGGGACCCTGTAAGAAGGCAATGTTTTTTTCTTTTTGTTTCCTTAACTTTTTTGTGAATCACATTTGAGTTGTTGCAGGTGCCCTCAGCAGAGATGCCACTACTATTCTGGAATTTCACGTCTTTTATAAGTCTGTAATAAGTCCTATTTATGTCCTCAGCCTTGTTTCTGTCTCAGATCCCACTCCAGACTCCCGCCCATGCCCAAATACGACGTGGGTATTGTCCTGTTGTTACCTTAGGCTGTGCTTTGTGTTCTATTGTCTGAGAAGGCTTGCCAGAGTAAACTCCATTCTCCTCAGTTCTTGTTTCCCTAAATCCTCATCCTGTTTTGGGCCTACTACAAATCTACTGTGGATTTCCGACAACGATTCTCGAACTAATAAAGAAACTTGTCTGGTCTTATGATGGGCTTCTAGATTTAAATCCCACTATTGCACAGACATTGACTCGTTTACTTTTTCGGCTTCTGTTGGTAGATCACTCTCTTCATACTCACAGATCTTTGTGCAGCTTTGACTCTATAGATCAGTGGTCACCAACCTTCCTGAAGGCGTCAGCTCCAAGCATAATCAAGCACACCTGACCATCTAATCATTAATACTTTAAGAAGTTCTTGATCAACGAAAAGCATGTGTGTTCGATTTGGGTAGGAGATAAAAGCTGCCGGAAGGTAGATCTCCAGGAAGAGGGCTGGTGACCATTGCTATAGATCATTTTTAATTTAGATCGATATTTTACCTGACAGACATCACTTTATTAATGAAAATGGGATTAAGGACACTGGAGTAGCATGACCAAAACGTCTGCCCTGTCGTCAGGAGATCTAATGATCAAAGATCAAGAGAGCAAAACAGTTTGGAGGGATGGTGTTACTACAATTTTCTCTTTACTGTCAATCAAAATGACATTAAACAATCATGGTCAGCTCATGTATAAGTAACTGGGCAGAGCTTTCCTCTGAGTGCACAGTAGTTTGAAAAGATTTGTCGTCAAGAGTTTTCCTATGTCCTGGAGGAAGCACATGTTAGCCCTCACCCTCCCTGCTTACAGTAGCTGCCATATCTATTTAGAGTGTGCGAATGGGCAAATGACCAAATAAGGAGTCTTTATTGGTCATATACATTGCCACACAGTGAAATTATTTTCTTCGCATATCCCAGCATGTCAGGAAGTTAGGGTCAGAGTGCAGGGTCAGCCATGATACAGCGCCCCCTGGAGCAAAAAGGGTTAAGCGCCTTGCTCAAGGGCTCAACACTGGTAGCTTGGCAGTGCTGGGGCTTGAACCCCCGACCTTATTATCAGTAACCCAGAGCCTTAACCCCCAAGCCACCATTGGTAGAAAAAAGGGAAAAATCCAAACGAATTTGATCTGACCCTAAATAAGAACATTACGGCGTCCCACAAAGATTAATTCTTTTTTTCTGCTGTTTCCTTTGTACATGTTTTTTACATTTAGAACTAAACTATGAACCACATTTTTTTTTTACATTTAGAACTACAAATGAACTATAGATTAACAGGTTGCACCAGAAACATTAAGGATTGGATGCATGGTAACATTCACTTATAGAGATTTCACAACTAGCATCAACTAGCCTGAATGTCTGAGCTGAGTCCACACCCAGGATCAATACTGGGCTCGTTTGAGGGAGGGCCTAATAACCACAGGTTCCTTTTCACATTCCTTCCAAACCATATATTCTAAGCATGGTATGTCTTGAACCAATCATTTTTGGTGTTGACGGTAACACTCGTTTTCAATTCCGGTATATGGATATGAAACCTTTATTATAAGAAGCATGAATTGGCTTCAGTTAGTCTAGCGTTCTTACAGTAACTAGAAACATTGAGCACTTTGGTTGCCTCCAATCTACATTGGCCACCTGTTATGTTTTTTAAAGAGGGCTTGCTTTTGGCATTTAAAGCCCTAAATGGCTTAGAGTAGCACCTAAGCAATCTCACTTGGTCTCTATGGTCGCTAAATGCAGCTCTCTGATTGATACCAACAGACCACAGTGGATCCTTTTCCTATGTGGCTCCTAGGCTTCGGAAATGTCTTCCTGACAATAATCAGGATTTAGACATGCACATTCTTTCTCTGTTCAGTCAAGCCTATAGCTGACCTTCTTGTGTCAAAAAAGACCATGGCTGTCCTGTCCTGCTGATCTGAGATGTCAGAGCTGTTTTTACATTTTTCACATGCAATCATTCAACTTTAACGACATGATCAAATGTTTCTGGTGTCTCGGGGATCCCTCAAGTATGTGCAGAAACTAATGCCTATGAGCTCTTGTCTCCATCCTGATCCTATCCCTGCCATCCAAATGGCTATAAGCTTCAACTCCCATCGTAAGGCTTATAAGCTCCTGCTCTCATTCCGATCCCAATCCTGTCATTTTTAGGCCCACAAGATTCTGCTTCACCTCTCGAGACCTACCACATCTTCACTGTACTCCAGCCATCATAATGGCAACAAGCTCCTGTTCTTCCACGTTCTTATGTCTTCCACTCTGAGGTCTACAATTTCCTGCTTCCATCTAGATACCACTAGTGCCATCTTGCCAAAATTGCAGCCTACATGCATCTGACTCTATCCAGATCTTACTCCTGCCATCTCATGGGAAGACTTCTGGTGCCATCCAAAAGCTCCTACACCATCTGGACAATCTTGAGGGTCAGAAACCGAAGCCTTCAAGATTCTGCCCCATCCAGATACTACTGCTGACATTCTGTGACCTTAAATTCCTGCCACATCTGGACACTCTTGCCACCCACAAGCTCCTGTTCCCAGTCCCTTATCCTTACTGGGTTGCAGGGAACCTCCAGGCTATGCTAGTGGGCATGGGCCACAAGGCGGGGGACACCCTGAACAGGGTACTAATCCATCACAGGGCACAACGCCAATCAGCCTACCATACATGTATTTGGACTGGGGGAGGAAACCGGAGTATCCGGAGGAAACCCCCAAAGCATGGGGAGAATATGTAAACTCCGTGCACTAAGGGCCACGGTGGGAATTGAACCCCCGACCCTGGAGGTGTAAGGCAAACATGCTAACCACTAAGTCTAAGAGCACTGGAAGTCCCTAATACTTTCTCTTTAACCGATTGTACTATGACTAACCTGTCTATTTAACCTACAGAATAATGGTTGTCTTAATACAGATCAATCAACAGGGTAGCACTCTCACACACTCATCAGCGCTTGATTATTACCTCTCTAGATTCCCTGGTGTGTCATGCACTATGGTCACTAATGGATTTTCTGATGATGGCTAAAGTGAAGGAAAGCACCCACTCAGCCTTTTCCTCTCTTTTTTTCATCCCTTCTTTCTTCATCTTGCTCTTCTCCCTCTCCCCTCCTCTCTTGCAGCTGTTACCATAATGTGCGTCATCAATAATGCATATCAGTGCATTATTTCTGAGAGACTACACCGTGTGTGTGTGTGTGTGTGTGTGTGTGTGTGTGTGTGTGTGTGTGTGTGTGTTGCTAAGGCAGCTGGTTTATCTCGCTATCACGTCACAGTCATTCTGTCTGCACTCCCAAAGTTCACGTTGCTATCATGTCTCCTGATTTCAGCCATTTGGATTTTTAGATGTCTCCTAATAAGCCATTTAGGAGCAGGAAAGGGGAAATGAGAAGCAAGAGAAGACCTCACATCCTGATGTTATTTAAACACCTTTATCCTAGGAAACTCTCGACTGAAATATGAATCTGAGTGGACGATTCAAATTTCACTCCAGAGTGTAAAAAGGACACAAATTATGCGCTGTTGCTCCCGTCGCCCTCTGGACCTGCCTGATTCGTCCTGATGCTCTACTTCTTCTCGGAGTGCCTGCATTTCCAGCTCATCCTTCTTCAGTTGTGGATATTTGCACCCAAGTCTCACCCTTGCTTCAGTGTTTAATCTCACCTTGATACTGGAGATCTGTACGCAAGGCTCTCCTGTGCTTCAACACACTCGGTACTTGATTGTTTACTGTAATATTTTATAATCCAGAAAAGGACCGCTTCCATTTGGAGTCCGGGTTCTGTCAATGTTTCCTCCTGATGTCATCTCCGGGAGTTTTTCATCACCGCTGTTCATGTCTCCGAGTTGGATTAAAAATCTACATCCTGTAAAGCTTTCTGTAAAACTGGGGATGGGAATAATGCTTTCACAAAACAAAACAAAATATCAATAAAATAAAGAGGGAAGTCTACCTTTATAGGTTAATCTTAGTGCTGTATGATCTTTAGTGACAGGTGGGCGAGCAGAACAAAGGTGGAGGGCCTTGTGTATGTTGATGAAGTATTTTGCCCCGAGGCAAAGGAGCTCCACTGACATACACACACATGGGTGCTGTAGAGGCTTATCAGATTCTCTGAAACATGACAAATCACAAGCTCCGGGCGACGGATTGACGTGTTTTTGTTTGTTTTTGTTTTTGAGGTTAAAGTTTCACTGTAAACATCAGGACCTGTGAAGCAAATCTAGTGTGCGTTCATGATCACCTGATTTTCACATGAATGGTCAATTTGCACACCTGAGAACCTCAATAGAGACAGAAACGTACGGGAAGAAAGGCCCACCTGGAAACGGTATCCGGACGATCAGTGATCAGAAACAGACACTAATAATTATACACTCATAATGTCCAGTTTTGACATGTCCATTCAGATGTCTAGCCTGACATTAATCACTGACCTGACACAAACAGGTATTGCCGGAATGCTCCCCAGGTTCACCCTGCTGAAATAGTTGTGGTTATGTTCAGCGATATTTCACTTACCCAGGCAAAATTGTCATTTGTAAACAAATGAGACAAAATTATTGTACTTATCCAGTATTACACATCTGTGAGAGGTGAAAGTATGCGAACCTTTGAGTTCAGTATCTGGTGTGACCCCCTTGTGCAGCAATAACTGCTGGTAACGTTTGGGGTAGTTTTATCCCGTTCCTCAGTACAGAACAGCTTCAACTCTGGGATGTTGGTAGGTTTCCTCACATGAACCGCATGCGTCAGCCAGTTAGGTCCTCTCTCTACACGATCTTGTCAAAAACCTTGGTGTTGTTCGAGAGCCTACGTTGTGTTTTGGTACAACAGATCGGTGCTGTTCTCAAAAGCAGCATTTTTTCAGCTGAAATCAAGAAAACGCTCTCTAAGAAGGACCTGGAAACGGTTATTCATGCATTTTTAACATCATCAACGTTAGACTGTTGTAATTCCCTCTATTTCAGATTAGCTAAAACCACTCTAGATCGCTTGTAAATGGTACATAGTGTGGCGGATATATTATTGACGGGCACCAGAAAACGTGAGCATATTACTCCTGTCGCCATCTCTTTACACTGATTCCCAGTCAATTTCCACATTCGTTTTTAAAGCATTGCACGGACTCGCCCGCCAGTGCATGTGATCTCCTTAGCCTGTATACTGCATCGAGATCGCTTCGATCATCCAGTCAATTACTCCGTTCAGTCCCTTGTTCACGCTTTAAAAACAAAGTTGACAGGGCTTTCTCAGGAGCTGCTGCCAGACTCTGGAATAGTCTCCCTTTGTATATTAGATCTTCCTCCTCTACTGCTCTGTTCAAATCTTCCCTGAAACAGCACTTTCAGAGTTTTTAAATGTGCTTTATGTATAAATAAAGCTTCTGTAGTATAAATGACTATTACGAAATGATATGTTTGAACCAGGTTCATTTCATTCTTTGGAGTGGTCTGCGTACAGCCACCCAGACACAGTAGGAGACGAAGAAAATCAACTTTGAGCTCTTCACAGAACTTTTTACAAGTGTGAATGCACTTGTCCCATCCAAAGAAAACATGTGCTCGAACCCATTTCCCATATTTCTAGAACTTTATCACACCCATGGCAGCGAGAGCGTGAAAGCGCTAAACCCTCACCTTCTGTTCAAACATGACACGTTTTCATCACCACGCTGACCCTGCTCAGATGTTTGCCCTCAGGGTGGAATTTGCACGTTTAAGCTCAGACGTATCGTGTTCTGTTTACATCTTTTTAGCGTTTACGTTAAACGCGTATTAAATGTTCCCAAGTGACACGTTGGCGTAAGGAGCCGACTTTAACATCCGAAGAGCTGCGGTAGAACGTTTTGCTGAAAGCTCATAAGCAACCCTAACTAAAATGCATGAACTGAGTCTTATCCCAGTCCAATCCCAGTGCTAAGTCATACTCAGGGGCATAGCTTTAAAAGAGCAAAATGCCCTGAAAGTCTCATTTTCCAGGAAGTGCTTCTGTCCATATACTGTAACACCTCACCCTTTTGTTTGTTAATTTATCATTGGTTGCCGCATTCCTCTGCATTCCTACTGTATTTGCACTGTAAAAAGAAATAAATAAATTAAAATAAATATTAAAATAAAATAAAATTAAATTAAATTAAAAACTACGTTTTCGGACATTATAGCAATACTAATTAGTACCTTCAAACAGGGCAGGGCTTAAATTTGAACAATCGCCAGAACAAACTTCCCCAACAATCCCTAGCTTTCTAGCAAACTAGAAATCGAATGCTGTTGTTTTATTTGTTTTCTACTGCGATGACTTTTGTTCTTTTTATTAAGAAGTACCTTGTTTTTTTACTCTAATCAACATGAAACCTTTGGACTACTTTTTTGGATGATGGTTTCATTTTGGCTGTAACAATTCATAAAGCTAGTGCTGGTAGTAAATATGTAACAAGAACTAACATTAGTAAACCTTATATATCGTGTCATTTTATCCAGTTATTTTATGCTAAATACTGTAAGTAGTTAAGGCGAAACACAGAACAGGTGGACACAATCAGGTAGCACAGCAATGACAGTACCGTGATGGAGACAGAACCAAGATCAAAAGGAAAGCACGTGGAGCGAACTCCAAACAAAACTGCTAATTAGCATTTTTCCATTAGAGAACTAGCACTAATTCAGCTTGGAAAGAAGTGAGGATGTGTCGTTTTTGACCAGTTACTCACTGTCGAGGCACGGCTGACACACTGTTTGCATCTCTCCACACGGCTTGACCACGCCATCACCTGGCGGACACTGTTTGCAGCACTCGCCGCTGGTGGTGTACTGTCCTGAACGACACACTTGCTGAGCTGAGAACACGCCCACCTTCACACAAACACAGAAGGATGAAGAGTTAGTGAATGGGAATTCTTACTAAAAACACATTGGGTTCACCGATTCTTTAAAGGAAATGATATGCATATGAAATGATGCAGAGAAAACGCCAGGATGCTTAACGAAAAGCAAAACCAGCTCGCGCTGAACAGAATCATTTAGTATAAAATCGACTGAGGGGAAATCAAAAAGAGTTTCCATATGAAGAAGTCCTTCCGAGCATATTTGTTTTAAAACATTAATGATGTCTCATTAAATGAATCGACTCTTTGCACCGACTCATTTAGGTGAATGTTGGGAGCCTTGCTGTTTCATATCTTCTTTTTGTAATTTTTTGTGATGGATGCCCATTCTCAGATCTTCACTCTTGGCTTTAACCATGGGTCACTGTGCTCCACTATGAATGCTAAAAGCACATCAATCAAAGCAAGACAAATGAAGCAAGGCAAGTTTTATACAGCGGAGGGGGAAAAAAATTCTGAACTCCGTCAAGCAAACAGACTTTTCGACTGTAAGGAAGATCAT
>JAFFST010050572.1:51345-66287 GCA_022414735.1 Noturus placidus | reverse complement strand
TATATATATATATATATATATATATATATATATATTTATTTTTATTTTTTTTAAATAAACTGGTGTTGTGTTTGCAATGGTTTGCTATCCATGAGAGCAGAGCACGTAGAAATAACCAAATCCTGTAACAATTACATGCAATGAAAAATGTACGTGTGAAACATAACATTTGATACGTGAGGTTTTCTACCCTGCAGTTAGAAACCCTTCATAAACTATATAAGAGAGCTGAATCCCAAATGCACTGCTGTTCAACACATAGTGCACTATGTAGGTGTAGACACCATCACACCGTACTCTACTGTACTATATTGTGGAGTCTCTAATGGCTCACTAATGGAAATTTACTGCATTATCTACCGTCTATTGCTTTTTATACTGTATGTGATATTGTTAGTGGACATACTGTATATTACAGAACCCCCGAGTGTAAAAGTCTTATTTTGACTAATGTCAGTGCTGCATTCAGAGAAAATGAGCATAAATCTCATTACAGATCTACCATATTATTGGAATTCCTTGGTGAATGTAGACTCCGGTGTGATTTACAAAAAGTAAATAAGTGCAGATAGGGACGTGTTTCCTCTGACCTGATTCTCAGACCTTTCTTCTGGTCCAATCCTCTTCTGCACAGCATTACAGGGAAACTGTTTCCAGGCCCAGCTGTAACTGCTTTTCTTCCCCACGTTTCCTGATTTAAAGCTGCACCTCTTTTAGGCTGTATTTTATTTTATTTTTTACAACATTCCTTCTGGCACTTTCTGTCCTGAAGTAAATCACCAGCATTGATAACGTTTGCCATAAAGGATTTTTCTAGAAATCTGCTCTTTTGAGATGATACATTCTAGTAGAGGTTAATGGCGACGCCGTAAGACGTTTCTACAGGAGCCAGATATTTAGAATACAATGTTATGAACTAATATTGATCTGTATTTTACACATCATTGTGTCCAGGTTGTGTTCCTGCCAAGCGGCCAGTGTTCCGGATCCGCCGTGACCCTGACTAGACGAACGTGCTTTCTTAAAATGACTGGAAGATACGTTAGAAGTTAGAAGACCTCAGCACGGGCGTCCCATCCAGGCCGTATTCCCATCTCCTTTCCATTGTTCTCAGTTTTGTAGGAACCACACTTTTGATTGCACTTCCATTACAAATCACCAGAAACCAAGTCCAAATCTCTGATGCTTTCAATCAGGTGAAAGGAATTAACTTAATAGTTTTCTTCAAGATTCCTAAAGATTTCCATAAGGGATTTCCTGATTACTATTAAACACCATCAGAACCAATAGGATCTCACTCATGGGTGGATGATTACCATCTAACACGTTCCATACACACCAGAAACACCTTCAATGTGTTTCAGAACGTCTTGTGCTTTTAGGGGGAGTTGATTCGTAATGGTGATATGAACACAACGTATTAAACATACAGTTAAACCTTTGTAAGAAAAGTATTCATTCATTCATTCATGCAGGTTCCTGAATCGTCTGGGGAAATGAATGAAAGGGCTGTTGGATTAGTGCGCCATCTTGCTGTAGGAATAATAGCAAAGAAAACGGGAAACAGCACGTGCTGGCACAAGTAAATATTGTGGGTGTTTATGATCAACTCTGGTGATGGGAACTCCAGGTTTTATCATTCAGATCTTTTTTCTTTTTTTCCTCATTCACTTGACTGAAACAGCCTTCTCCATGAGGCGTCTATTACTGGTTATGACAAATATTTTTACATTTTAGTTTCAGCAAATTTGGCGGACGAAAGCCTCATTGTTGGTCAACTCACTTGCAAGCTTTCGTAGTGAAAGTGAAGAATAAAATTAATTGCACTACATGTAACTTCCATTTGTATTCTTTGGGCGTTTAATTTTTTGCTTTCTATACAGGAAGGTGTGTGTGTGAGAGAGAGAAAACTAAATGGTAGACTAATTTCGAGAACATGACTTCTGGCATGACTTCTGCCTTAATCTGTCAAACAATCTCTCACACCCTGACCTCATGAGCTCCAGTTGTTGCCAAACGGCCTGAACAATTAATTTGTGTGTACAAGTGTGAGGAACAGATTTATGTAAAGAGTTCTTTGTGTGATTAGCAGCGTCTTACGCTCTCGTTTAAATAGGGAGAAGATTATGACTGGAGTTCTGTGGAACAATCACCTTCTTTTAAAGCAGACATGACTGTCTGGAAATTAATGACACTGCAATACACAGACGCACGTCCTCACAGAGGTTCAGACCCTCCTAACCTCTCAGGATTGTTTGGAGCAGCTACACTGAGCTCCCAGACAAACGTTCCCCCATCCAGAGAACAGGGATCCATGTTCATCACACTGTATTCTGACATCTGGGCCAGAAAAGAAAACCTGCCAGCTAAAATCCTGCAAATGGTTACCTTTTCTTCTTCCCTCCACTCACCACCACAATATAAGAACTTTGTCCGTTTCAATGTTTACACAGCTTGCTTTAAAAGAATACTTTAATGGAAAATCATTTATGCTTCTTATGCTTCAAAAGTTCAAAGCAGAGTGCTGTGCTCAGAAAGGTTCTTCCAGAGTTCCTTAAAATGGCTCTGAAATCAAGTTATTGATACCAGAACGGTCGTATCTCTAGAAAAGAACATTCATCCAGTTAAATGCACTCTAGAATGAACACACCACCCTCAGGGTCGTGTCTTGAGTTATAGTAAACGTAAAATATGCTTCACCAATTTTCCCAATTATTACTTGGTGGAGGATAAAATAGTTGGCATTTATCTGGAAGAGGGTGAAGTTCAGGTAAGTTGGCAAAGGAGAGTTTTACCAGCTTGGGGCTGTTCGATACCAGAATGTTGCTACTTCATACTGATTAAGAACATGATACCTTCTGAAAAACATCATCCTAGTTAAAGTGGACTAGTGTGGGTAACGCTATGTAGCGAGAATGGCTAGGGTATGTGGTGCATCTCAAAAGGAGCACCACAACTTCAAAAGGAAATGTGTAGATCAACATACAAAATAAGATTACAGCACTCCGAAGGTTTAAGGGGTTCATGGGTCTTTGCTTCCTTTGAAACGAAACCCGTGGTATAATATCTGATCTCTCCAGAATCCATTATGTGCTGAGGAAGTGAGAATTAAAGAGCATTCTTTCCAAACAATGTGAATTTGACTTTCATTACAGCTGTAACAGTTGCAGGACTTTGTTCTAACTAGCAGATTGAAATGTGTAAGCAAGATGGAAGATAAGTGGGAACATTAACATTGAAGCAGGGGCACACTGAAAACATTCTTTACTTCAGTACAGACTGGGTCTTGTTAAAAGCATTGACGTGCCAGTCAGGTAATATCACCAGTCCTCGATTGACATTTCCTCACTTTCCACTCACATTGTTAAGGCTCAGGTGAAAGTTCTTCACACAGAAAAGTAAAGCCCCAACACATACTTTACCACGAGTGGTTTCACAAAAGGTGAAGAAATCTACTGTATGGCCAAAAAGTGTCTCAATTCCCAATATTGGATTCAAATCAATAACTCTGCTAAAAAAAAAAAAATTAAAAAGCTAAGACCAGCCCAAGGTCCAGACTGGTCTCCCAGCCTAGTCATAGCTGGTTCTGGGAAAGTCAGCTGACCCACTATTGAAAAGCATCTGAACACCAGCTTGGCCAGGCTGAGAGACCAGCTTAAGCTGGTTTTAACCATTGTTTTCCCCCCCAGTAGGAAAATCTTTAGCATATGCAGTTAAACCTTATGTACAAGTACATTTAAGAAGTCCACTTAAACCAGATGCAAAATGCTTTATAGATAATATATTGTATAAAGGACTTTTCATACTCTTACTAGGAGTTTGATAACCCATGCAGGAATGTACTAGTGCTCAGTCGCACTGGGAAGTGGAACAACCCAGGCACTAAACCCAGCATGCACGCTGCAGATGTTCATGAGTTGAGACACAGCCAAGAAAGTCGAGCCAGCAAGACATTTTCAGGAATGTGACATTTATTCAGAGCCATACATTCATCTGAGGAATCATCTGTGAACTCGTGCACAGACCAAGCGAGGCAAGATCACTCAGCACCCCTTTCCTAGAAACAAAAAAAACAGACAAGTTTTTTTTTTTTTACTGAAAGCCATACATTTTAGAGATGACATCCTACTTCAGTTACTAAAGTTAAAAAGTAAACCACAAAGTACAAGTACTTCCATCCTGATGACTTTCCCTGTATTAGAAAAGTCAGTTTTACCCCAGACTGTTGCAAAGTGCTGACACTTATAAGGAGTCTCCAATGTTAAACACTTCCATACAGAAATCATACAAACAAGCACAGTAATATAAACCTGTGATTGACAGAACCATCAGACCTGCTGTTCTATATCAATCAAGACCTTATGACCAATCAGAATCCAGCAGCACTGTGTATAGAATAAAATGGCACCCACTAAAAGGTTTCAGCCATGAACATTTATTTGAGCAGGTTTAGACAGTACCCCCCCCCCCCCCCCATTCAGGGTCACACCTCCAGCATTCCTAATCCAGAACCTGCAGCCAAATCATTTCCATCCCAGAGCGTGGCTTTCACATGGTGATTCAGTGAAGCATGGGAATCTACACACAAAAAAATAAGACAGTTAAAAAAAAGAAACAAACCTCAAAGGAGGGAAGGGTTCGATCATGCAACAGTTTACACAGTCATCACATGCACCCACTTGGTTCAGGTTCCACGGCACGCGCTACGGGGACACAGCTTCCCTCCCATGCTCGTGCGCCACTGGAGAACCAAACGCTACGAAATAAAGAGTGCATTTATGAAACTGTGCATGTACTTACTGCCAGATAAGGGGGTGGGGGGGGGGGGGCTAGGTTTAAACTTGCAGTGTGAGATAACAGCAAAGAAGATGGTGAAAACACACAGGCTCAAGACGCACATCATGTCACCTCAACATAGACGCGCGCACACCCACAGAGAAGAGCCACTTCTGAAAGTGCAATAAATAACGGAGTAGGTCATCATCTCACCTGTCATGAATTCACCTTACCTGTCCATCGTTAGGCGGAGCGAGCCAATCAGCTCGCTCCTGGCGCCACCTAGCGGCAGCCACGATCATTTAAAAGTTCAAATAAATATGTAAAAAGAATTAGTTCCTAGTAGGTAGGCCTAATGATGGGAGAGATCACGTGTGGAAATATTAAAATAAATAAATAAATAAATAAATAAGAAGTCTTGAGAAAAATAAATCACATGGGAAAAATGAACCAAGGAAAAAAAAATTCATATGAAAATAAATTAATCGTCTTTAATTCTTTTTTTAAATCATGTGAAAATAAACTAACGATATGTGTAAAAAAAAACGAAAAAAAATGAATTAATCGTATAAACAGAAAAATTATAATAATTACACTGAAATAAATAAATCATGTGGAATAAAAGCACATGCTCTACACACATAACATGCCAAGTGTCTAAAACCATGTAAAGTTTGTGTCACTGTACTCTATGGGTATGTATAAATAAATAAATAAATAAATAAATAAATAATAGTAATACTAATAATAATGGAAAGGAAACGTGAATTATGCCCAGTTTTGGTGACGGATAAATCAGGTAGCTGGATAAAAGGAAACATTATTTGAATCATGATCTGTGAGATTTGTATTTAATATCAGCAATGGTGGTTTTATAGTTATACACCCGGAAACAGAGAAGGGTTTTATTAGGATTTTATATATGTGACTGGAAAAAGTTATTATTCAGACAAGCCACCAACAGGCCAAGGATAACTCTACAGGAGCTGGAAAGAGCCACGGGTCAAATGAGACAAGCTGTTCACAGGACACAGCGTAGACACTCCTCAAAACTTTTCAGATGTCCAAAGCCTTTTCTGCTGAGCTAGCATCACCACTCAAATCTCAAAGTCCAGTTCAGTTCCAGGTTGAAGCAATATATAAAAAGGGGTGAGTCCTTTTAAAAGGCACAGTATATGCATACTGTACGATCAGGACGAGCGAGAGCAGAATCCAAACTCATTTCCAACTCAAGACTGGAAAGCTACAAAGCTTTTGAAGCATGAAGGAAACCTGCAGAGCCCTCATCACACTCGGGGTAATTAATCAGGTCAAATATGTGGTTTACTGTAAGCGCAGCCCGTCCGCGGTGTTGTTCAACAGAAAAGACAAACCTGGTTCAAACATAAACAATAATACAAGGTTGCAATTGTTACAAGTTTCTGCCAGGCGAACAATTTCCCATGTTGAAGAACAGATGGCGACGGAAGGAAAGCGTAAAGGCCGAGGAAGCAAAACAGAAAACATTGAATGAGGAAATGTAAACACCAAAAGACTTGAATGAATACATCTGAATCTCTGAACACTAGAGGAAGAAAACAACAATAAAACCTATTTAATGGAAGGAGTCTCCAAGGTCAAACTACAGTTGCAATCAGAATGAATCAACCCCCATTGCTCATCAGGTTTATTGGCAGAATTTCATCTGTTTGCAAATCAAATAAAAACAACTGAAATAGTTCAGCACAACGACTGCGTCAAGTGGTTTCCCCAAATCCAACTGAAAATGCAACTTATAATGACTTCTCAAGTCTCAAAATTATTCACCCCTGAATAGAATCTCACAACAGCACAAATATGCAAAACAGGTGTCGTCTCAAGAACTCCTGATGTACCTAACCAAGGAATTTATTAGTTGCAGCAGATGTGCTTGACCTGGAACACGTGATATACCTGAACTGGCTAGGTGTAGAACATTTATGAAATAACTGGATGGGGCAGAAAATGAAGCTATCGATGGCTACACGCGGATTTCTGAGAAAGCAGGTTGTGAAAACCCCTTGAGAGACTCGGTGTAACAGATACTGAGGTTTCAGCGAGCACAGTAAGGCGTGTACTAAGCGCAGAAGGTTTCCCTGCCAGAACTCCAAGACATTCACCGCTACTGACCCAAAAGCACAAGAAAAGTCACTCGACTGTGGCTCAGTCGGTAGTGCGGGTTGTCCACTAATCCACTAATTGTAGGGTTGGTGGTTCGAATCCTGGCCCGGGTGATCCCATGCCGAAGTGTCCTTGGGCAAGACACTGAACCCCCTAAGTTGCCCCCGATGGCAAGCTAGCACCTTGCATGGAAGCTCTGCTACCATTGGTGTGTGAGTGTGCTCTCATTTGTAAGTCGCTTTGGATAAAAGCGTCTGCTAAATGAATAAATGTAAATGTAAATAAATTATCCACAGGAGTTTGGGGATTCTGTTCTGTAGAGCAATGAAACTTTTCAGCATGATGGATCAGCGGTATGTGTGAAGAATGAAGAAAGAACACTCTGTCCACAGTCGAGCATGGTGGAGGCTCGGTGATGCTCTGGGGCTGCTTTATACCCTCGGACACTGGAAACCTGCAGCGTGTGGAAGGATTCAGTGAAGTATCAGAAGATCCTAGGAGAAAACATCATGCCATATATATATTTGTAGGTACCTACCAAAAATGCAGCTGAAAATGGTGTGCTTGCTACATATTTGGGTAAATTCAATGGAAACTACATTTGCCATAATCCTTTGTTTTAGCAAGAGTTGTAATTTGTTTCTATTGGAGTAGGCCAAGCCAATCGGTTTCCTATGTAATTAAACTCATAGCCAATCAGAGATCACCTTTGTTGGGGAGTGGGAAAAAAAAGAGGAAGAGGGGAGAGAGTAATGGACAGAGAGGTTGATGCGGATCAGAGGTGTAAAGCTAAACACGGAGTTCTAACGCAGAGGTGATGTTTGTAGACTAAACTTCTACTACAGTAGTGGCACAAATATCATTATATTCAGCATAAAGTCGAGAGAAACTAGCAGTTTGGTAAATTTGTGAACTGTAAGTTTAGCTGAAGTGCAGCTAGGTTATCTGCCACTGTTTGTTTTGCTAAAGCTGGGGAAAAACAAAGCTAAGTACGGCCTGTGACTCGGAAACGTTATGCTAATGTCTTCGTGAGAGACGGACAGCTGTAACCGCCAGCCGCAGTTTTCACAGCAAACTGAGGAAGAGGACCGTGCTAAGTAGCAATGTAGTTACACCTGTGTAATGAGGGACTCTCTCCACCGCCGAACCTACTGGAAGCTCGCATGCAGCAGATTGATTCTCTCAGCTCGTTTCCAAGCCAGCTATTTCTTCTCTTCCAGAGGTGTGAGTAATGGAGAGGCTATAGTAGCAGTTCAGTAAAGGAACCAAGGAGGTTTTTTTGTTGTTGTGTGTGCACCAACTCACGGGCCCCAACTGGAAAACCCAAGCGCTTGGTGAAGGGTTTGAACATTTACAAATAAGGGGTTCGGGTTGTTAAAAAAAAATATACTGTCATTGGTGTTCAAAGTGTGTTAAGCTAAGATCAACTTAGGCGTTGGTTATCTCTGGTGTGGTATTTTTTGATAAAATTTTTGTTATACATATTAATTGGCTGCTTTGAACTTATATACATATACATATATATTCGACAGTTATATTTGATATTTGTTTCTGGGGAATACCCATATAGCTCATGGTGTGTGAGTCAGGGAATTCTTCAGTGGAGGCACCCCGCGCTATTATTTCTTGATTATATATATATATATATATATGTGTGTGTGTGTGTGTGTGTGTGTGTATGTATGTGTGTATATACTGGTAAATAGAGGTTAGCCAATTCACCATCAGCTGCTAAATACTCAGGATCCTGTTAATTAAAACCTTTTTACAGTAGTAACCTTAACTAACATTACACTTCCAGTGCCAGGAAGGGGTTACATTTTTGGAGGCACCACTGGGATTCTCTCTGTTTACCAGATAGGCAAAGTTTTATTTTGTTTAGTCAGTAACCTTTAGCACAAAACCTGAAACAACAGAGGTCAGTGAAGCGTTCAGTACCTGTAGTGTATTTTAGTCATGCATTTTTCTCAAGAAGTTCAGTGGGGTCTGCAGCAGACTGTCAATCCATCTCGTACTATACTACTGAGTAATGTGCCAATTTACACTAGCAAGGAGACCATTGATAAAGTCTTAGACACAGTTAAATTCTTTGGCCGTACCAAGATAGGTGATCGACGTGGAGACTCTACTGGCACTCAGTTGTTCATCTTAGTTGAGACTAGCCTTGACTTATCCCCTGACTCTATACCTCCAGAAATAGGCATTGAAGGTGAGGCTGGACCATGGGCTGTGCACCTTGTGGAACGCCTTTATACACTGAATGTTGCTCCTGAGGATGATTCTTTCCGCACCAAGCTGATGTCACTACTTGAAAAGGAAGGAAAGTGTATGGAGGATTTTCAGGCTGTTGAAAACTTTACACCTCTGCGTGTGATGCAAAATCTAACGTGAAACCATTCAGACCATTACAGCCAGGTGTTTTCTGCTACAATTGTGGGCAGGATGGACATGTAAGAAGAGAGTGTAAAGAGCCTGAGGATCTAAAAAGTTAATCAGAAACTGATTAAAGTAAACCGGCACCCGGGGAAACTTTCAAGGAGCCAGTTGAAGGAATGGTGCGTGGCTTCGTTTGAAATGCGTTCTACCCAAACATCTCAGACAGCAGGCACAAAACTGTTACCTGAGGGATTATTTGGACCCTGCTCCATTGCACCTGTCCAGATAGACGGCATCTATGCTAAAGCTATCCTTGACAGTGGCTCAATGGTAACTATTTTGTACCGCAGCTTCTATGACGCCTACCTCAAACACATACCTATCCACCGTCTCAATGAACTGGAACTATGGGGTTTAGGGGTTTATTGTCATTAGAATAGCACAGGCAATAGACACTTTGGCTTTATTATGCCCTGACCATGAGAAAGATAAAGATGTCGCCATACTGGTGGGGACGAACACCAAGTTGGTGAAAAAGATGTTTCAGTACTATAAGGAGCAAGCAGGAGATCAGTTCATGAGTACTCTGACAATACATCCCTCCCTCAGAGAAGCTTATGGGACATTCACTCAGTCTGATACTCCAGAAGATGTGAATACGCATGGGACTATATGGTTTACCCAGAGGAAGGCAATCATTTTGCATCTATGAGAGGTGTTTTATAGTCACTGGCACACCAATTTCCTGGTGATTTCACAGACCAACTAGCATTGGTAGATCAGCCTACAGACACCTTTTCACCTGAATTGTGGGTGAGGCCTGAGGTTCATCCTGCAACAGTGGTTTCCAGTAAGTGCATTATTGTGACTATCAAGAAACTCTCAACCAAGGCAGTCTCTGTGAATCGTGGAACTCCTCTAGAACACATTTTCCCAGTTACCCCAGTTCCTCTACGTACTGGTCACTGTTGAAGTCGCAAGTGAACTGGACCCAACATCCTTTGACTTTGGAGCCTCTCCTATACCAGAAGAAGCAAGACGTCTCTGTGAGAAAATGCTGAAACAGAGAGAAGTATTTTCTTGTCACGAATGGGATGTAGGTTGTTCCAAAACCACCAGTCATGAGATCAGACTGAAGGATGCAAGACCCTTTCGAGAGAGATCAAGGCGCTTACCACCTGCTGAGTTTGAGGATTTGCGCCAACACCTTCAGGAACTACAGTTACAGGGCATTATCTCTGAATCGCGTAGTCCCTATGCATCACCCATTGTAATCGTACTCAAGAAGTCTGGCAAAGTAAGAATGTGCGTGGATTACAGTACTCTCAACCTCCAAACAGTACCAGATCAGTACACGGTTCCAAGGATTGAAGACGCTCTCCATTGTTTGTCTGGGAGTAAATGGTTTAGTGTCCTCGACCTGTAGAGCGGATATTATCAAATACCCATGAGTGAGGCTGACAAAGAGAAGACTGCTTTTATTTGTCCATTAGGCTTCTATCAATTCGAACGCATGCCTCAAGGGATTTCAGGAGCACCAGCTACTTTTCAAAGACTCATGGAGCACACAGTTGGCGACATGAACTTTCTGGAGGTGCTAGTGTATCTAGATGACATTATTGTGTTCGGACACACCGTCGAAGAACACGAGGAGTGGCTGCTCAAAGTGCTTGACCGGCTCAAAGAAGAAGGTATGAAAGTATCACTCGACAAGTGCCAGTTTGGACGGACTTCTGTCAACTATGTTGGACATGTGGTATCACAGGATGGTATAGCAACTGACCCGTCCAAGATAGAGGCTGTCATCTCTTGGCCGAGACCCCAGACTGTGACTGAACTCCGATCCTTTCTTGGATTTTGTGGCTACTATCGCCGTTTCGTGAAGGATTTCTCCAAGCTCTGCTGTCCACTCAATGGACTTCTCCAAGGCTATCCTCCTCGCTTAGTCTCAAAAGTGAATACAAATGCCAAACCTTTTGACAAGACTTATTTGAAGCCTTCGGAACCCTTTGGCTCTCGGTGGACTGAGGAATGTGAAAATGCCTTCCAAGAACTCAAGACCCGGCTCACTAAAGCACCCGTGTTAATGTTTGCTGATCCCCAGAAGCCATATGTATTGCATGTGGATGCTAACCTGGATGGGCTAGGTGGTGTCTTATACCAACAACACGATGAAGGTTTACGCCCACTTGCATTCATCAGCAGAAGTCTCTCGCCCTCTGAGAAAAACTATCCAGCGCACAAACTGGAGTTTTTGGCTCTGAAATGGGCAATTGTGGATAAATTCACGACTACCTGTATGGGGCTACTGTACAAGTCAGAACTGACAATAACCCACTGACCTACATCCTGATGTCAGCCAAACTGGATGCTACTGGTCATCGCTGGCTATTGGCCCTATCCACCTACAACTTTAGTCTGAAGTATAGACCAGGTCGGCAGAAGGTTGACGCAGAATCATTGTCTCACCGCCCTTATGACTGCACAACACCGGATGATGACTGGCAGGAGATTCCAGTTACAGGAGTACGAGCTCTCTGTCAGAATGCTTCATGGCACACACGAAGTGGACGTGCCTTGTCAGGGGTCATTAACTATATAGGAGCATCCGTGTCAGCAGTTCCCAAAGCATTCTCTCAAGCTGCTATGGTAAGCACTGATCATATGCCCAGTTTCAGCTCAGTCGAGCTTCAAACTGCTCAGAAAAATGACCCCTGTATCGGAGAGGCATGGCTAGCCATCAGTCAAAACACCCCAGCAAGTCAAATACTGAAAAGTCACCCAGGTGTTGCGCTTCTGAAAGGAGAGTTGGAGAAACTGTCCCTTGAACAAGGTCTACTTTACCGAACAGTCAGAAAGTCAGACCAGCGATCACGGCGACAACTTGTGCTCCCGAAACAGTTCCATAGCATAGTCCTGAAGTCATTGCATGATAATAATAGACATCTAGGCTTTGACAAGACATATGCCCTTAACTCTGACAGATTTTTCTGGCCATGCATAAAGTTAGATGTGGAGGCATATTGCAAGACGTGTGAACGCTGCATAAAGCGGAAAACCCTGCCACAGAAAGCAGCGCTTCTGTCACATATTACAAGCTCGGGGCCCATGGACCTTGTGTGTATAGATTTCCTTACTATCAAACCGGATTCCCGTAATGTGAGTAATGTGTTGGTAATAACTGACCATTTTACACGTTATGCTCAAGCTTTCCCAACTAGAGATCAAAGAGCCATAACAGTTGCCCGAACATTGTGGGAGAAGTACTTTATTCACTATGGCCTTCCTAATCGCATCCATTCTGACCAGGGCAGAGATTTTGAGTCAGTTGGGGAAAGAGATGTTGACCATGCTGGGTGTAAAGAAATCAAGAACATCACCCTACCATCCACAAGGTGATCCTCAACCTGAAAGGTTCAATAGAACTCTTTTGAACATGTTAGAAACTCTTAAGCCTAGTCAAAAGTCCAGATGGAGTCAGCACATTGCTCATCTTGTGCATGCATACAATTGTACACCCAATGAAGCCACCGGGTTTTCACCCTACCTTTTAATGTTTGGTAGAGAAGCCCAACTTCCCATAAACGTTTGTTTTGGTGTGTCAGCTGATGGAACTTCGGCAGCTTCATACCTGAAATATGTGGCTAACATGAAGAAAGAACTACAAGCTGCTTATCAGTTGGCCCAGGCTACTTCTACCAAGTTGAACCAAGGTAACAAAGAGAGATACGACCAGAAGGTGCGTTATCATTGCTTGAATCCTGGGGATAGAGTCCTTATATGAAACCTTGGCCTAAAAGGAAAACAAAAGCTTTCAGATCGCTGGAGTGCAACGCCTTACGTGGTTAAGAGTCAAATGTCTGATCTTCCCGTCTATTGTCTTACGCCTGTAAGTGGTTCAGGACCCACCGTAATCATCTTTTGTCCTTAGGACAAGAAGTAAGATTAAGCCCTGAGGATGACCTCAAACCTACTCCCTCCCCAAGAGCTCTTGGGTGCAGAACAGTGAAGGAGAGGAAGCAGACTCCCAATGTTGAAAAAATTGATTCCCAAGTTGATATGTCCTTGGGAGAGCAGTACTCTTCAGACTCTGAGTCAGAGTATGGCCATTACCTTGAAGACCTGATAACCAACAAGTCGGAGGAAATCTGTGTTAAGCCAAGAGATGATGTAAGGCTTATAGAGTCCAACTCTCCTTACTCCGCTATAGACATGCCAGAAGTTGTACTGAGCTCACCACCTTCTCAAGATGAACCTGTGGGGGTAGGTGAGAGTAGGGAGGTAGAAAAGGAATGTTCTGTTGAGACTGTTTGCACTACAGACATGTCCGACGCAGAGAATCCGGAACCAGAAATAAGGAGATCAGAGAGACAGAGAAAACCTGCTGAACGTTTGGTGTATTCAAGGCTACATGAGCCTAGTGCAGAGCCTGTAGGGGTAAAGCGTAATAGTGTTCATGCAGTTCAGTCACCCATAATGCACTTTCTTGAACACTACAGTCATGTGTGGTGGTGTAACACTTTTGCTCAATGCAAGTCATGTGTGACTAAGGGATCACTATTTTCTCCAATTATAATACCTGTTATCAAATTGTAAAGGCCCATTTATGGTACATCTCTCTCTCTATCACCTATTAGTCGAGACCGACCTTCGGTCACTTTATGGGTCAACACTCTCCACGTATTTCATCGATGTGATCCACAAATCATTTCAGCAGAAGTAGTAGGGTAGTTTGCCATTGCTTTCCCCATTATGGTACATAGTGATTAGTTCACTAGTTCTAACTAGTGTAGCCAGCATGGGGGCACGCTGGATTTTGGTGGGGGGAGAGTGTAGGTACCTGCTGAAAATGGTAGTGAGAAAGAGGTAGTGGACAGAGAGGAATGACAAGTGGATCAGAGGTGTAAAGCTAAACACGGAGTTCTAACGCAGAGGTGATGTTTGTAGACTAAACTTCTACTACAGTAATGGCACAAATATCTATATATTCAGCGTAAAGTCGAGAGAAACTAGCAGTTTGGTAAATTTGTGAACTGTAAGTTTAGCTGACGTGCAGCTAGGTTATCTGCACTTGTTTGTTTTGCAAAAGCTGGGGAAAAACAAAGCTAAGTACAGACTGTGACTCGGGGACGTTATGCTAATGTCTTCGTGAGAGACGGACAGCTGTAACCGCCAGCCGCAGTTTTCACAGCAAACTGAAGGACAAGGACTTGAGAACCGTGCTAAGTAGCACTGTGGCTACACCTGTGTAACGAGGGACTCTCTCCACCGCCGAACCTTCTGGAAGCTCGCGTGCAGTGGATTGATTCTCTCAGCTTGTTTCCAAGCCAGCTATTTCTTCTCTTCCAGAGGTGTGAGTAATGGAGAGGCTTTAGTAGCGGTTCAGTAAAGGAACCAAGGAGATTTTTTTTTTGTTGTTGTGTGTGCACCAACTCACGGGCCCCAACGGGAAAACCCAAGCGCTTGGTGAAGGTTTTGAACATTTACAAATAAGGGGTTCGGGTTGTTAAAAAAACTATACTGTCATTGGTGCTCAAAGTGTGTTAAGCTAAGATCATCCTAGGCGTTGGTTATCTCTGGTGTGGTATTTTTTGGGAAATAAATTAAATTTTTGTTATACATATTAATTGGCTGCTTTGACCTTTTCTTTT
>JAFFST010050572.1:15749-27333 GCA_022414735.1 Noturus placidus | reverse complement strand
TGTGACAAACATGCAAAGGAACAGGAAATAAGGAAGGGGGCAAACACTTTTTCACACCACTGTATATACTATAGACTTATGTTGTAATGTAGGCAATAGTTACATGTGAATTGTGCGAATTAAATATGAGAAGCCAGAATTCAACAGCGACGTACTAATTCAATGATTCTAATTATTCGAAATTACATGAATTATTATTTAAAACTGTAATACATTTTTTACCTTTTGGAAATCTGGGAATCCATTTATATAAAAATGAAATCTTCCAGTTTAATAGGTTCATTTGATAATTTTTAGGGGGTTATTTTGTGGGGAATGCTCTGCAGTACCTTTTAAATGGGTTATAATAAAGTGTACTAATTCCTCTCATTTCATTCCTGTCAGCTGGATGCTGATGATGCCAAAGTAACATTTGAGGAGGAGCCCGGAGTGGACGTGTACTCAGAGACTCTGATGCCATCGTAAATGGGTTACCCCAATGATGCCAAAGCTACTTTCAGTCCCATATTGACTTGTGATGTACTACAATATCTACGTTAAATATAATCCTTGCTAAGACTTTCTCTGTGGCACTCCAAGTGTAATTTTAAATATAAAATGACTTTGAAATAACTCCGAGAAGAAATTCGTCTTTGTGTGTTTATTGAAAAAAAAAAAAAGAACCAGACACATGATGTAAAAATCATAACATCAAACTGTGTGTCTTCTGGCAGAAAAGTCACTGGTAACCAGCTATCTGGTGTATTTTATTGTACATTTCTCTTTATTTAAGAGTAAAATGCACTTCACATTATATTATATAGACCAATAATGGATCAGTATGCTGAACAGTTGTAATATTAACCTTCTGAAGTCTGAAAAATGGAAACGTTTTGCCATAGATTTTATTTTGCTGTATTAAACCACCTTAAAATGATTTTAACTCAAATTTTTGGTGTCTTTTTTTTCTGCACGACTTCAGCTTTAAGAATTATTTAGCTTTTTTAATACAAGACACTGTATTGATTTAAGTGCTTCCACGACAAGCCACAAATAAGAAAAAAAATTTAAGTTTTATTTAATAATTTAGAAAACAAGCTATATTCATTTTTTTAATCACATGTAAATTTCATGTTAGTTATCTATACTAGTTAGTGAACAATTCCATTGGTTAATTTGTACTAAATCAGCTGGGGATCACGTGATAACAATTGTCCCTAAAGGCCAATCACTGCTCACTATTGTTCCTAATATTTGGATCTCCTCTGCTCGTGTCTCAGATCCTAATAGAAGGCTTGTGGATGCTGTGTGTGCATAAAAATATAAAGTATTTTATTGCTCCGGGCTGAACGAGGAACTTTCTGACAAAGAATCTACGTTTCAAACCTAATGAGGAGAAAATTTAACATTACAAGAACTTACAGGCACGTACTAGCAGCACAAATAAACGAGAAGAAGAAAACAACAACAACAGCACCTCAACTTTAACAGAAAGAATCAATAAGAAGAAGTCCTCATGCTAGCAGCGTGTGGATGTGGTGTGTGCGTACGCTACTGCTCGTCTGAGACAGCAAAAGAAAACAAAAACAACAAACGTTCTTTGCATGTTTCTATCACCGGCTGTGTTAACGAGGTTTACTGCCGTTACCCACAATCTTCTGTACGGGTCTCAGTCTCAGTGATACGAGTTCAGCTTTGGTGTTGGGGCGTTTGGATCTCCTCTGTTCGCGTCTCATATCATAATAGATGGCTTCCCTTCGTCCAACTTGCTGTTGCTGCCGCAGCTGCCTCCTCGATCCTCTCTGCTTCTATTTCTCTTGTTTCGTTCACGTTGTTTCCTCTGGTCATGCTGTTGTTTTGCCTTTCTGTTCTTTTCCACTGCTTTCTGGACCTGGACGAAGTTGTCTTTTGTGCTTCTGCACTATTGCTGATGCTTTCTGGGTGATGCCTTATCCTCCTTTGGTTTAAATGGCACCATTTCCACCTTCACAGCGCTGTTGTAGACCGGTGGCGCGTGCCCGCCGTATCCTCCTCGTCCGTTATCCACGCACACAGCGAGGTCGTCCGGGCCGTGACGCCGCTTTCTGGCCAGCAGGAGTTTGAAAATGGTTCCCAGTTCGAGATGGTGCATCTCCCAGATGTTGAGCAGCAAGCAGAGTATGGACACCGCGTACATGATGCACAAAAAGCTCGTCTTCTCGGTCGGACGTGAGATAAAACAATCCACGACGTGAGGGCACGGTTCAATCACACATACATAATGACCCGGGACGGTGAAACCATAAAGAATGTACTGACCAATCAGGAAGCCAATTTCTATAGCGGACCGAAGGACCAGCTGGAGGATGTAAATCCTCATCAGTCTGTCTTGCTGGATTCGCTGCCGGCTGTCGTGTCGCACTTTTGTACCACTTCCCGTCGCACCTGAAGGTGTACTGTTGTTCTGGATTTTCGTTTCCACGATCATGTCGTGAAGCATCGGATCTTCCTCCTGGTCCTCTTCGGCGTCTTCCAGACCTCGGTTCTGACGTCTGTCTAGGTAAAACCTTCTGCTCTTGGAAGATTTCCTAACCACGCTCTCTTTGCCTTCCTCCATCCGTCCGATCTTGTTGACGGCGTAGCCGAGGTACATCACAAAGGGCGTGGCCACCAGAATGATATGGAATACCCAGAAGCGGACGTGCGAGAGCGGCGAGAAGGAATAGTAGCACATGTTCTGGCAGCCTGGCTGGAGTGTGTTTCAGGAAAACCTGCTCTGCTCATCGTAGTAGATGGACTCGCCGCTCACGGCGGTAAGAACGATCCGGAACACCACGAGGACCGTGAGCCACATTTTCCCCAGAAATGTCGAGTGGTTGTGAATTTCCTCTAAGAGGCGGGTTAAGAAGCTCCAGCTCGTAATGACTCAGAACCGTGACTCGGCCACACTGCACAAAGGGAAAGAAAGAACACAGTGTCACATGGGTGATGTTTACTGTTTACATGGTTTAACTGATATAAAACTAGCAGTGACACAAATCCTCCTAAATATGATCAAAAATAAACGTCGTTTATTTATTGAGGAAAAGGATCCAATGGGACATATCTTCCAGAGGCAAAAAGTATGTGAACGTTGAGGATTGAAGCTGAAATTCTATGTAGGAAATTCGAAAGGGTTCACAAACTTTCAAGCAGCACTGTATATGGTTACATGATCACGCTATAGCAGTTTAGAAGAATTGGGCAGTAGCTGTGGGACAACACCAGCCCCAAGCCTCTGTGATCTGCAGAGCCCAGATCCGGTCGGGGGAATTTCTACACAGATCATTATGTTTCCATTGTTTTGTTTTGGGAGAATTTATTATAAATGTTTGTATTTCTTTATTTGTAAGATATGATATGAATCTCTACTACATTTGGTTTATAATATTAAACCTCTGTTTGTATAAATATTTAAATTACATTAGTTTTATACAGACAAAAATACTGTCTGTGTGTCTATCTCTCTGTCTGTGTGTCCATCTCTCTCTGTCTGTGTGTCCATCTCTCCATCTGTGTGTCTATCTCTATCTGTCTGTGTCTATCTCTCTCCATCTGTGTCTATCTCTCTCCGTCTGTGTGTTGGTCTCTATCTGTCTGTGTCTATCTCTGTCCATCTGTGTGTCTATCTCTCAGTCTGTGTGTCTATCTCTCTCTGTCTTTGTCTATCTCTCTGTGTCCATTTCTCTGTCTGTGTGTCTATCTCTCTCTGTGTGTCTACCTCTGTCTGTTTATCCATCTCTCTCTGTCTGTGTGTCTATCTCTCTGTCTGTGTGTCTATCTCTGTCTGTGTGTCTACCTCTCTGTCTGTGTGTCCATCTCTCTGTCTGTGTGTCTATCTCTCTGTCTGTGTGTCTATCTTTCTGTCTGTGTGTCTACCTCTCTGTCTGTGTGTCCATCTCTCTGTCTGTGTGTTTATCTCTCTGTCTGTGTGTCTATCTCTGTTTGTCTGTGTGTCCATCTCTGTCGGTCTGTCTGTCTCTCTCTGTCTGTGTGTCTATCTCTCTGTGTGTCCAGCTCTGTCTGTATGTGTGTCTATCTCTCCATCTGTGTCCATCTCTGTCTGTCTGTCTATCTCTGTCTGTCTGTGTGTCCATCTCTCTCTGTCTATCTGTCTATCTATCTCTGTCTATCTATCTCTGTCTATCTATCTCTGTCTGTCTATCTCTGTCTGTGTGTCCATCTCTCTCTGTCTGTATTTCTGTCTGCCTCTCACTGTCTGTTCAGATGAACGTTTAGAACAGAACAGTGATTTTAGTAACATAAGAATTTTGTAAGACAACAACAGCAACAACATGAAGGAATTAAAAGTGAATATAGAAGTTGACCAAAAGATCGTGTTAAAGTGAATAAATTAGTTTAATCTGGGGGAATAAGCCTGGGATGGACTAGCACCCTGTCCACCCTGGACTTTCGGACCTCCCTGCAGCTCCATCAAACCCCTTCAGATGATTCAGAATGCTGAAGCACGCCTCGTCTTCAACCAGCCCAAGAGAGCCCATGTCATGCCCCTCTTCATCTCCCTCAACTGGCTTCCTGTATCCACCTGCATCAAATTCAAGGACTTGATGCTCACATACATTACTTTGTCTGGAGCAGCACCCTCCTACCGCAACTCTCTCCTGAAGGCTTACGTTCCCATCTGTTAAATGAATAAATGTAAATATAATTCACTTATCTAGTCCCTGGTTCCCTTATCAAGTCCCTGGTTTGCTTATCTAGTCCCTAATTGGCTTATCTAGTACCTGGTTTGCTTATCTAGTACCTGCTTTACTTATCTAGTACCTGGTTCACTTATCTACTACCTAGTTGCTTATCTAGTACCTGGTTCACTTGTCTAGTACCTGGTTCACTTGTCTAGTCACTGGTTTGCTTATCTAGTCCCTAATTGGCTTATCTAGTACCTGGTTTGCTTATCTAGTACCTGCTTTACTTATCTAGTACCTGGTTCACTTATCTACTACCTAGTTGCTTATCTAGTACCTGGTTCACTTGTCTAGTACCTGGTTCACTTGTCTAGTCACTGGTTTGCTTATCTAGTCCCTAATTGGCTTATCTAGTACCTGGTTTGCTTATCTAGTACCTGCTTTACTTATCTAGTACCTGGTTCACTTATCTAGTACCTAGTTGCTTATCTAGTACCTGGTTCACTTGTCTAATACCTGGTTCACTTATGTAGTACCTGGTTTGCTTATCTAGTACCTGGTTTGATTATCTAGTACCTGGTTCGCTTATCTAGTACCTAGTTCCCTTATCTAGTACCTAATTTGCTTACATAGTACCTGGTTCACTTATCTAGTATTTACAAATCTACATTTGTGACGTGAAAAAATTTAGCAAGGTTTCACGCTGAAACACTAGTGAGTCGAACCTGGCACCTCTTACTGATCCAGATCCAAAATTTCCTTTTCGTCTGCCAGAAAACTCTAACGAGCCGTTCGGTAATACCGACTAATTTTATTAGGCTGCAGATTGAATCCCAAAATCCCGCCACAAAGTATTCTGACAAATATAATGTTGAATGTTAATTAAAAAAATAGATGAAAGATTTATTAGCAACAACATCATATCAGAGTCATAACCATGGCTGTCATACAATAACCTTTCCCTTTTGTCTTCAAATATAAGAAATGTCAGTTTGAATTCGGGTTCGAATGGAGTAGGACGCGAAGCTGGAGGCTCCTGCTGATTTCGATTAAAATTGTAATTAATTTGCGCTTTTTGGTCATATAATATACTTTGACTTATTTTACTCTTTATCTTTGCTTATAATTAAAATTTTTTGGCACGATAAAATGTCTGGAAAGAATACGAAAACCCGAGGTGGCATTCAAACACGACCGAGGCCAAGTGTGTGCGCCGTGAGAGTGTCCACTTCTTCCCCTGAATCCGCGTTGCCGAGCGGTGACTTTGATCTCGCCACACTCAAGCTTGAGCTGTTGGCTTCATTGAGGAAGGATATCGCTGATATTTTAAAAACGGAGCTCCAGGAGATTCTCAAGGATGCGCTGTCTACTATCCAGCTTGACCTGTATGCTGTGAAAACACAGCAGGCTAGTGATAAAGTTGCTACCGAGGCTACCATATCAACACTGAAAAGTACGGTGTGGAAATGGAGCAAGCGCTCTCGGGTTGTACCGATAACCTAGCACACATGAAGACCACTACTGAGTCTCTCACTGAGACCGTGACTCAATTAGAGAATAAATGTGAGGATTTGGAGACGAGGTCGCGGCGCAATAACGTTTGAATTATGGGAGTTCTAGAAGGTTCTGATACATGTTTAACTGCTGCTGTAGCGGCCTTGTTAAAAGAGGCGTTTGGAGAAGGAGAAGGAGTTGGTTTTGGACCGGTCCCACCGGACCCTTCAGCCGAAGTCCAAGCCTGGTGAACAACCACGACCACTATTGTGTGCAGATTCCACTATCACAGTGACAGTGTTGATATTTTACGCTTTGCGAGAGAGCTCCAGCGGATTAAAGTGAGGGGTTTGATTATCTCCATTTTCCCTGACTATACAGTCAAGCTAGGTTGAGGTTCGGCGTCCACCTCGTGATATTGAGGGCGCTGGGTATGGAATACTTCACCCGGCTCAACTTCGCATTACATATAACCGTGTTTACACATTACATATAACTTTAACTTTTTAAAGTTAAGGGCATTATATCTGTTATTGTGTGCAGACTGTTTATCTGATTTGAAATCAGTGGGGGATTTTTCTCTTACTGAAATTTTTTGTTTTGGTAGGGGTTGGTTAGTTTAGCGTTCTTTCCGAGTGGTTGTCTCATTGTGCTGTGTTTCACATTGTGGACAACTTTTGGTTATAGAGGGATACACTGCTGTCTCCTTTGTGTTATGGAGACTTTGGGTGTTTGTATGTTTGAGGGATTGTTGGGGGGAGGGGAAATCACTCCGGCTCTAATTGACTATTTATATCCGTATGGTTTACTTTATTAGATGGCTAGTAGTAATATTGATCCCAGCATGGCTAGGACAGGCACGCCTTTTAAGATTTATTAGTTGGAATGTCATGGGTATGGGTAATCCTGTAAAGAGAGCTAAGGTTTTTATATATTTGAAACGTTTAAACTCTGATATAGTATTTTTACAGGAGACTCACCGTTGTATTAAAGATCATAGGTTATATTGCCCTTGAGTCTTATGCCTGTTGTTGGGTTTTATAATATTTATACAACCAGCAATAGTTAGTGTAGCCATCATGTGCCAGTTGATATTGGGGGTAGTATGAAAATGAATCATGTGTAAATGAACCACATGTAAAATTACATATAAATGAATCATATATAAATCTTGCTTGTGGGTATGTTACTGTGGTTAAAAGTGTGATTTTGTATGAATTTATGAAAATAAATCATATGTAATTAAATCACATTTATATGAATCATAAGTAAATGAATCATATGTAAACTTTCCTAGGCGGGGTGGGAGGGGCTGTTATTGGGGTAAAAAATGTTGATTCTGTATTGATATATTTTGTTTTACTCTGAAAAGTGTGAGAGAATCAATAAAAAATTGTTATGGAAAAAAAAAGAAATGTGTGCGGAATTTTCCATCAGTCTGACCAAGCGGCATACCTCACACAAACTCCACCCATTTATTCTCAGCTGGAAAAGTGAATAGTGTGTATGAACATGCACGGCCACAACACGCTGAGAAAATGGAATCATTTCTGCTATCTTACACATGAATCTGATTAAATATACATATATTTATTGTGATCTAAATGATTAGAGGTGTGGTTTGGGACACAGTCGTATTTCCTCATTATACACTATTCTGGATGTGATGGAGTGACAGGTTTACAAAAGAATGACAAAACATGTCAGTCATGTATTTCTCCACATTCCAATGGAAATACAAAAACTCCTCGTCCACTTACTAACAGAAATAATATCATAACAAATATATATAAAATATACACTTTCCACAGATTTTCTCAGGCTGTATCTACGAGCTATGAGCAATTATTATCATTTCAATGTGTGTGTGTGTGTGTGTGTGTGTGTGTGTGTGTGTGTGTGTGTGTGTGTGTGTGTTAAAGTTTACTCAGCCTTCCTGTTTTTAGTGATTTAGGATTAAGGACGTTGGAAAAGAGAGCAGAGGAGTACCGGCTCTGTCCCAAACTGGACATTTTCTCAGAGGGAGTTGAAGAAAAAGAAAATGATTAAAGTTATGTTCGGCAGCTTTACCTTTTGAAGAGGTCTCGTCTCGTCTTGGTTCGATTCGGTTCGGTTCGGTTCGGTTCGTCTCGTCTCGTAGCTGGTCACCTGGCTGCAGTCTTCAACCCAGTTTGGGGACACTGCAGTTATAAGTGAACAATAAGGAGTGAAATTGTAGAATTCAGAATTGAATACACCTCGGCACTCTGAAATCTGTAGAATTCGGAATTCCACACACGTCACACTTCAGTAGAACAGTATGAATGATTCTGTGTACTTTAAGTTATGTATATAATTGGTAAATTTACATTTACATTTATTCACTTAGCAGACGCTTTTATCCAAAGCGACTTACAAATGAGAGATACAAGCAAAGTGATATCAAGCAGGGAACAATACAAGTAGTGCTACTATACAAGATCTATTAATTGAGTACTAGAAGAAGCAACGTGCGCAGAGTAGAGGTGTAAGTGCATATTTTTTTTTTTTATGAGATGTTTAGGTGTTGACGGAAGAGGTGGGTCTTTAGCTGTTTCTTGAAGATGGTGAGTGAATCTGCAGTCCTGATTGAGGTTGGAAGTTCATTCCACCACTGAGGAACAGTTAGTGTGAAGGTTCTGGAAAGGGACCTTGTGCCGCGATGAGTAGGAACTACTAAACGTCGGTCGCTAATCGATCGCAGATTACGTGTGGGAACATAAGCCTTCAGCAGAGAGTTGAGGTAGGAGGGTGCTGTTCCAGACAGGGTCTTGTACGTGAGCGTCAAGGCCTTGAATTTGATGCGGGCAGCTACAGGAAGCCAGTGGAGGGAGATGAAGAGGGGTGTGACATGGGTTCTCTTCGGCTGGTTGAAGACCAGGCGTGCTGCAGCATTCTGAATCATCTGCAGGGGTCTGATGGAGCTAAATGTTATATACATGAGTGTGAAATTAATTCCAAATGTCATCTGTTTTCAATAGATTTCCCCCCTTACTAATACACACCTTTAGATTTAATAGGAAAAGCCTGAAAACTTAAATAACTTTTGACTCATTTAAAAAGTCGTTACTGACAACCTTTCATCCAGAAGATTTTTTTAAAAACATAATTGTGATTATTAAACATGTTCCAAAGTAAAGTTTGTACTAAACAGTGGAAAATGTTAGTGAAATGTTAATCCGGAGAAACATTGTTAGATAAATCAGGTTAGCTGCCACAATGTGCTTGGACCATGATCTATGAATGTATAAATACATAATAAAGACAGTAACCTTATTTAACAATATAGGTGTAATTTAATTTATTTTAAATTGCATTGCATTTTGGTACCTTCATACTTTTAATGTGGCCCATCCAAAATTGAATCTGAACTGGACTCAGACCATGAAAGTGAACCACAATTCACTCATAATCTGAAACCTCCACATCAATCATCAATATTTTCTAAAAGTTTTGGAGTATGTATGCACTTCAGTTATATGCATTGTGGAAAGGTTTCTTCTTTTCAAATAAATATGAAAACTAATGAATCGGTCAACAACCCTTCAACACTCACTTATATAATAGAAATCAATGTAAGTCGCTAAATGCCTTAAATGTACACTAAGGCAGACACTCAGTGGCCACGCCCACTGGTTCATTCCCGTAAACCGCCTTGGCTTCGCCCATGTTCGATCGACTCTGTCCTACAGCAGGATCGATTCGTCGGGTCTGAGTGCGGTTCTGAGTGCGGTGGAGAATGGACTCGCGATTTAAACCCGCTTTCTGTGAAGAAATGATTTAAGGACGAATGTTTTCTAGGTTGTTTATTTATTTATTTTTTTTCCCTGCAGTGCTTTAAACTCGTCTTTGGGATTGAATCGGATTTAGGAGTCAGACATAATAGATCCTTTTGATCAGATGAGCAGCAGGACTCGGAATCAAAGGAAGGCGGCCTTTCTGCAGAAGGTAACAAATAAAAGATCAAAGGCTTGAAAATCAAACGCGCTGTTTGGGTTTATGTTGTTGTTGTTGTTATTGTTATTGTTGTTATTGCATGGAGATGTTTAGGGCGGTGTGTGTGATCTTCTGTGTTTGAAAGCGGGTCACGTTTTGATCCCGAAAATAAGAGGAACAAGAGACCATGTTTGTTGAATTTGCAGGGAATGTTATGGCTCCTTGCTGTAGATGATTACATTAATATTGTGTGTGTGTGTGTGTGTGTGTGTGTGTGTGTGGGCTATGCTATATGTTTTGCTTGATGTGTGGTCAAAGCTTTTGTTGTGTGTGTGTGTGTGTGTGTGTTTGTTGTAAGAGCTACAGACATAATACTGCTGTCTTACAGGTTTGTGCACATCTGTCTTAGTAAGCATAATGGTGTGAGTGTGTGTGTGCGTGCGTGTGTGTTGTCCTTTACATCTATAAGGCGTAATTAGAGGGCATTTCTGTCTCTATTTCAAGACCTTTACTAACATAATTGTCATATTACACATATTATAAATCTAATGATGTGTGTGTGTGTGTGTGTGTGTGTGTGTGTGTTCCACAGCCCTGTGCTCCAGCATGTAGACGCCTCTTCCTGTAGTCTTCGCCAATGAAAATGGAGGAGACGGCCCTGTCCGGCACGGACAACAGCAAAATGGAGGTGTGTGTTCCCCCACACTTGTTTTACTCACATAAGAGTGTGTGATGTGATGTTCCAATGGTGCGCACACACACTCAACCGCCTTTCTGCCGGAGAGAGCGTACAGCGCCGGCTCTGGTTATGCCGTCGTATAGAAAGCTGCGATGATGTCGCACCAGCGTAGAGGATGACGCTCTGGTTGTGACGTCATTTAATGCGGACTTTAAACGGCTTCTCGGCTGTGATTAGATTCTGTACGTTGACGTGTTTCCTTTACAGGAAGTCAGAGTGATGTCATGGTATGAACGACACGTTCGAGACACCCATACTGAATCGAATACTTAACAGTGAAACACTGATGGAGAATCATGGCGGTGTATTAAATAAGATGAAACCGCAACGTTCCAGGTTGGTAAACACTACTCTGGGTTTGAGGCTCACACTCAAAGCGGTGGAAAGAAAAGGAAATCGTGTGCAGGACGACACGCAGCCAGGAACATACAGACAAACCATGTTTACACTTCACGAGCTGTGACCGTGCTCATAAATTTACACACTCATTGCAGCATCTGCCAAATGTTAATCATTTCTGAAAAACACTTAGAGATATCGTTCAAATTGCATTAGTAAAAGTAAGTAAAATTTATTTATAAAGCACATTTCATACAGCAAAGCTGACCAAAGTGCTGAACAGAATAAAAGAATAAAATAAACAGACTATAAAGAAAATAGATAAAAATAAATAAAAACAGACAGCATACAACATTAACTTTCAAAATCTGATCCAAATGCCTGACAAAACAGATATGTTTTAAGTCTCTTTTTA
>JAFFST010050572.1:2281-13642 GCA_022414735.1 Noturus placidus | reverse complement strand
CGGAAGGTTGATCTGAGTAAAAATCACTTCAACAAGTGGATGAAGTCTGCAAATTCAAGTACATATGCGAGTATTGTTTGAGTTTGAATATTTTATTTGAAAGTAACCTTCAACCCAACGTCATTTTTTCGAAGCTCAAAATGTTTTGTTGCATGCAGAAATGTAATTTTGTTTTCTCTGCAGTCGTTCATTGATTTCATAAATGCAACACATTATAGTTTGTTTATACATAGCATAAAGGCAAAAAAAAAACGTTATATGCAGTGTTATTTCATTTTAAATGTCAAAAGGGTTTTGCGGCTCCCAGTGTTTTCTTTACTGTGGGAAACGGGTCCAAATGGCTCTTTGAGTGGTACAGGTTGCCGACCCCTGGGTTAGATTGAGAGGGAGGGGGTGTGGCATATTATCTCAAACGCTATGGACTCTGATTTCCTGCTTCAAATGGAAACACGTAAACATACGGAATGATATCACGACACTCAGGCTGTTTCAGTGGGACTTCAATGTCATCCTCGGATACAGTAAAGTATATTGAAACATGCTTTGGCGGTTATAACGGAACGCTACAATGCTGTATGTGTTGCTGCAGGGCATTGCTCAGGAGATCCTCTCCGATCTGGTGGAGGACGCATGTCTGGGGCTTTGCTTCGAAGTTCACCGGGCCGTCAAGCAAGGCTACTTCTTCCTAGATGACACGGACCAGGAGAGCATGAAGGACTTCGGTACTGGCCAAAAAATCGATAGATAAATCCATAAAAATGATGGGTGGAATAGCGAAGGGGTGATTGTTGAAATGATAAGATGCGCATTAGGGTTAGTTCTGTTAAAGAGAGAAATATGGAGTGAAAACTTACTAGAAAATGTTTCTTAGTAGGTTCTTTATTAATCAAGAACCCAGAGACACCAACATTCACAATTTACCCGTAGCATTTATGATTTTTTTTTTTATGATTTACCGATACGGGAAACAGTTGAAAACTACGCTTTTTATCTGATCACACGTGCGGTCCGATATTTCAACAGTTCCCTGCTCACAACTTTACTTCCTACCTCCAATTAGCTCCCGTTTACTGTTTGACTCTCAGACATAGAAGAAAACAAAACATATGCGATCGGTTTCACCCGTATCCTGTCGTATAATGTTTTAAATCTCATTGAATGTTTACGGAGACAGTACAAAGAAAAGTAAAGCTTGAGATGAAAGTAGCAGACAGAGATTGTTGATACTTCAGGTGAGTGTACATAGCTAGCACTTGCTTGCATTTTCTAATCTGAGAGTGAAGATAGTATGAAGGCTAGGACATTAAGTACAATGTGTTTTAATAGTTAGCTCTGGGTTATACATATCGACTGTTACCAGAACATTATTTATTTACTTTTTAATAGGCTACGTCCACTCATACAGTACAAGTCGTTACATGCAAAATAATAAAAAATACAAGTGTTGAATTGCTTGCTCGGGTGAATGCAGGGTTGGCAGGTACTCGCGACTTTTATCTAGGTGAACTTTGACCTCTAAGCTAACCTAATTATTAACTAGCTGGGATTTTTCATGATCTGCGATGTAAACAAAATAAAGTTACAACTGCGACAACCTCTTCCTAAAATTCTACAGTTATTCCGCATTAGTTAGTGGTTCTTGTTTATTGTCTTGCGTGACAGAAATCGTGGACCAGCCCGGAGTCGACATCTTTGGCCAGGTTTATAACCAGTGGAAGAATAAGGAGTGTGTGTGTCCCAACTGCAGCCGGAGCATCGCCGCCTCGCGCTTCGCCCCTCACCTAGAGAAGTGCCTGGGCATGGGTCGCAACAGCAGCCGCATCGCCAACCGCAGGTCAGGTGCCTCAGCACGCCACAGGAAGCAATTATTCCACGGAAATTAGATTAAAAATAAAAAAAAAATTGGACACACTAGCTATCTTAGTTTGTGATGTTGTGCATATAAAAGATTCACATACTAATCACAAATTAGTATCGGATTTTTAACAAAGTGAAATCACTTCTTCATTTGTTTGTTTGTTTATTGGTTTCAGATTTTTCCAAACTTATATTTATGTATTTTCTTTATACATAAAGAAGGTCAGATTTGAGCACAGCATCATCATCAATCGTTCATTTAATTTATTGAATTAATTTAAAGATTAGAAATGTGAAATGTAATAATTACGTTTTACATTTTAAATTTTTATTTAATAGGAAAATAAAACCTAATTTAATAGTATATTAAATTAGTATAGTTTTGTTTTGTGTTTTTTAGATAGAGAGATATCCAAGGTAATTTATAATAATATAAATCTAAACAAATTTGTGTATAACTAAATTGAATTTCCAAAGGTAAATAATTTGTAACTTTATTTATTTACGTACGTTCTTATTTATTTCCCTAAAATAAATGGGGTTTAGTTGGTAGCCACACTGAGAATAGCAGTTAGTATATACCATTTAATTATTTTTTAAAAATGTAAATAATATCTATTTATACTTTTGCATTTATTATTTGGTTGTTTTTGCCAAACTGATTAGTTTAGTCTAACCTTTACTAACTTTTGGTACAATCTAAGTAGATGTATTACATGTGTGCAGAATGTGGTGGTGGAGGGGGTGCTTATTGTTTAGTTTTGTTTTTGTAAAATAAAAATTATCAAAATTAACATCAAACACCTTTTTTTTTTTTTTTTTTATCCCGAGAAATGAGGTTGCAAGTTGGAGGCCAAACTTACCGGTGAAACATGTGTCGAATTTAAAATGTATTGTAATGCAACTAAAAATAACAAGACGTTGGCCCCCTAGTGGCACAGGGTGGAAAACCGTCCGTCTGCAGATCGTGAGTTCGCAATGGCCCGAAGACAAGTGGATCAAATTTGCCTGTGTTCTCGATATTCCATGAATATTCGAAGATATCCGATGCACTGTCACATGAATATCTAGCTTTCAGCTGCATTAGTACCTTTTTCAGAAAGTTAACAAACCGAATCTGACCGTTTTCCTGACTGGTTTGCCCGTTCGCTGTGTAATTCTCCTGGAGTGAGCGATCTTGTCTCCGCTGTATTAGTCAAGCGGAACACTTCCTGGTTAGGGGCATGGATATTGATGTAAATTTCTCACATTTCCTCTCCTCCGTCTCTCAGGATAGCCAGCGGCAACAACACGAACAAATCCGAGAGCGATCAGGAGGATAACGACGACGTTAACGACAACGACTGGTCCTACGGGGCAGAAAAGAAAGGTGAGGACCCTGTTTATTAGCTTGCTTATCGGAGCGTTTGTAATTTGCGTAGTCTATAAGCGAAATTGGAAGCTGGCTTTCAGCTAAAGACAGGATTAATAACGGATTAAATAACGTACTGTCACTTAGAACATTTTTGTACACATTTACAGTGTTAGACTAGCTATCTAGGTAATATATTAGCTATACAGTAATTCCAGATAACTTTTTATTTATTTCTTTATTGAAATTGTTTACAATGATTTTAACAATCCGTCAGTGGACCCTGGGGTTTAACGACTAGTTAGCTACATATCGTGACGCTAGCTTTGGGTTGTGATGTTTCACGATGCTCCTGACATTTCCTTCAAATGACTGTGTGAAGGTCATGTGTTCTGTCTTTTTTTGAAGAAATGCTCTCGAGTTTTATTTAAACCTAAAACTCTTCTTTTGTATTGCAGCCAAGAAGAGAAAGGCAGATAAGGTATTTTTACATTCTTTGAAACGTCCTGTTCTCTATCGGTAAGTTTTTGTTTTGTTTGTTTTTTCTTTCTGGCATTACACCCGTAATTTCTAGATTTTTAGACGTGCCACTTGCACGACTTTAGCCTTTTCTAGCGTCTTTTATTTTATTTATTTTTCTCCCTGGCAGTACCATACATGATGTTATCATTCAGCTCTCTAGCATCCTTTGTAATATTTGAGATCATAAATTTTGTAATATTGGAATAAGGTTGTTTTTTTTTGTTGTTTGTTTGTTTGACTTCACAGAATCCAAATTCACCGAGACGATCCAAATCGCTAAAACACAAAAACGGTAAGTATCTGTAGATTTACTGAACTGTAGCTACTAAAGGTTGGGGCAATGTGACAGGATGATATCAATAATCATGATGAAGGTGTAGAATGTGAAAATACGTTGTGTCATTGTTGATGTCGGAAGTTTTCTGTAAGGAGATTGTTTATTTGTTTATTTATTTAACATCTCTACGTGCGCTGTGATTTCTTTGTAACATGACCAGCTGCGATTTTTGTTGTTGTTGTTTTATTAACTTCAAAAGAAAGGGAAAAAAAAGAGGCTGGTGAGGGAACGACTCTTTATAGCTGCTGTAACGTAAGTGAGAACAGGAACGAACTTGTTTACATAGACGTTCCACAACATTAAATGTAACTTTTTATCACAAGTATGACGTGTCGCTCTTAAATAAATGCGTAGTTGTTTCTATGGAAACGGAAACGACTTTTAGCTAAAATGAATGAACGAATGAACTGCAGTGTTGGCTCGTTACACGATGAGGAACACGACGCGGATTATGCAACGTCAGTATTTAACTTTATGAGGGAATTCGGAGTGCGAGTTTTTTTTTATTATTTATTTATTTGTAACGTGACGTTGCGTGAAAATTCTGTACTATTGGTAATATTTTTTTATTTATTTAAGTCTGTATTGTGTCCACGTATCTGTATTGTCTATCACGAAATCATCTTCACGTATTGTTATATGATCTTTGGGATGATAACTACCGTCGCAACATTTGCTCTTTCTTGTATAATTAACTAAATAATGAAGTATCACGAGGGAGGGGGTTCTCGAGTTATATGTGCTTACTATTTAGTGTTTCATTTTTAGTGATAATTCCAGAGGCAATTGAATCTATTGTTTTATTGGGATTTTCCTTAAAAGCCAAAGATCTGTCTTCGTCCTTCAGCTTCGCTGGATCCTAAGCAGCGCCCAGAGTGAAGTTGTCGTTACCGGGAGATGGGTTTCCACAGCAGTGTCGCCGAGAGGTACCCTCGATACCATTATGGTTCGACATAAGGATGGAATGAGGAACTAATCCAGCGTCAATTCTTCATTCGGTTTACACAACTGTCCTGTCGTGTTTTGGGGTTTTTTTTCCTTTACTTTTCTGGAATATTTGCACAGTAAATCTGTGTCCTCGTGTCGATCGTGTAGCTGCGACCCCTCGGCGAAGGCAAACGTGCCGAAACGATCAGCGGAAGAATTAAGGACATGGGCAGGCAGAAGTAGGTGAATGAAGAGTTTCTGGCATGCTTTCGGACGGTCCTACTCCTGCTGGAATGATTTTCAAGGAGGAGAAGAGTGTCGTAATCAAAATCAGTCTTAATGCTGCTTATTTCACTTTTTTCTGAGTTTTAATCACTTTTTTTTGTGCAGAACCAAGATTCAGAACAATACATCGTGCTTGGACTATGAGTAATTATGATCATGTTATTATACTAGGAACAACTGGAGTATTAGGAACTATATCTGGTGACTTAAAAAACTTACATATTCATCGTTGGAGAATGAACGAATTCTCACTTTTGTCTGATATTTTTTTCTTTTCCCCCTCATCTGTATAATTGATATTTACAGTGTAAAGGAATTATGTGTCTTGGCTGTGTTGTAACTGTACATATATTTGATTCATCGGGGAAAATGCTGCTACACTGGCCATGAGCCGCATGCTTACAGGCATGTCACACACATAATAAACATGACTCAATACGCTGTGTGTTTGCGTCTCTTATGGATGGACTCGGGTACGAACGTGAGCCGAAACATCTTCCGGGAAGTGTAGTTTAAAAAACAACTTTGGGCTGGAATAAGTTTAGTAGATCCGGTTTCTAAACAAACTAATCACAGTTCTAAATCAATGTGCTGGATCCGGTATAACCATGATATTGGCTAAATAAGGGTATAGTAGTGGTATTAAATAATAGAAATGCTATATTTAACTTTTGTTAGCTGTCTGTTTACCTTGAGCTAATAAATGTAGATATACTTTTAATAAATAAATAATAATAAAGGTGGGCTACGGTAACAACTATAGCACGTGGGCACAAGGGACAAGTAAGTTAGTTACGATAGTTTATAATTAGGTTTATAATTGAATCATTTGAGTCAATATGAGTCGACTCGTTCAGCTCCCAAGCGGCTCCTTTTTTTTTTTGTCTTTTTTTCTAAACTTGAAACAGTTTGCAATATAGTGACCTGTGATTGTTGCTCTTTGCCTAACAAAAGCTGTAGAAGGCCACATAATGTCCAAGAGCATCCTGGGTTAAGCCTCCTCTGAAAGCAATGACTGGCCTTAAAGTAAATCTCTCTCCTTGGAGCATCAGATTGGAGGGAAATTCACACAAAGAAAATTCTGAGGTGCTTCCCAGGTCAGTGTCAATCCACAGAAGTTCTCCCAGACTGTAACTGTGAGAAACTTTCCCTGCACAGAGCACTTTTCCTGTGGTAGAGTCCGTCTTGAATGCAGAGGGACACTGTGATGGACTTTGGATTGGCCTGAGGCAGGGGGCCTCCGGAAGGTTAAGTGCTTCTTCCACCGCGGTTTGAAGATGTGCCATGCCAGAAGCCTGCAGTACAGCAACAGAAGTACAAACTGGAATTTCCCTTGTGACTTCTGTGCTGAGACTGCAATACTGTGAGGAGCACTGTTGTGTGAAGGAAACACATGCATGTTGTGTCCTTGACTTTTCAATGATAGTGGAGTTGTGGCCCTGTGCATTGATCTGGAGAGCACCAGACTTCAATTGGATAGCTTTAAATATTCCACTCAGAGCTCTGCTCTCTGTATGTAGACCTGTGCATTCATTCCCTTTGTGGTGATTGTTTTCACTAGCTGGAGGAGGTTGTTGAAGTCCTCACCGCAAACAATATTTCCAAAAGTTACACTATCGCAGAAAGCACAACATAAGCATTGACAAAAAGCATCAAACGCACATGTGTTCATCACAGATTTTCTTGATTTCCTGAGTTTAACAGGCTGTTGATTATTTCCATTTTTCAACAGTTCCACTTTCACTCATTTCCCCCTCCTGGATAGATCTGCATGGAGCCATTCAGGACAAGGAGAGAGGTATGACTTCCTCTTCTATCTGAAATGGAACTTAAAGATTAAAAGTCCAGCAATCTTTTGGTCTTGGAGAAACGGGTGTCGTGTCTGTTCAATTTAACCAAAGTATATAGAGCCTTTGCAGTGATCTTGTTTTCTAGCTGCTCACTAAGCTCTGTCCAGATGCTTTGATAAGGAGTAACTATGTTTCCATTTTGGCCTCTTTTGATGAACAGAGGACTGTGGAAATGGAATCCCAGTCCACTGCTGCTTTCTTGGGCCTCTGGCATAAGCACAACATAATTACCCACTGAATTAATTCTGACGCAAAAAAGTCATATACAGTATAAACGTGTTTTCATGTATTACTGTATTTGCCAGAATACAAGGAAAATATAATACAGTGAACCCTCGTTTTTCACGGGGGTTACATTCCAAAAAGAACCCGTGATAGGTGAAATCCGTGAAGTAGTAACCTTTATTTTTTTTACAATTATTATACAATGAAATACTCCATAATACATTGAAACCAAAGAACAAACCCTTTTTACAGGCCCAGGCATTTGTTTAACAAATAAAAGGACTGTATAAACGTTTTGTTTTTTTTTGTTTTTTTACAAATAACTACTGTACTGTAAAATAATAATTTTAATCATCAATACAAACTGAAGGCTTCAAATTGCGGAGATCAACACCGCCCCACCGCGACCCGAGTCATTGGATTAGAACGGGAGAAAATGAAAAATTATTATGAAAAAAAAATACAAAGTACAGTAGGAAAAATAGTGACTCACGTGTATTTCACTGCTCTTCTGACTGAGCCGCTGCATCCTGACTCCGCTCTGTAGCGTTTTTTTCTTCTAAAGCCCGCGGTGCGTTTTTTCGAGAGAAGAACATAGTTATCGGTAGTTGTTGCCGTCGCTTTTTTTTCTTCTGGGTAAAAAGATTCTTATAAACCGACATGCCATCATCGATTACGTTTGAGAACTGTAATGAACGGCTCATCAAAGGGTCCCATTCTTGAGCTGCTCGCTGTAGTTCAGTGGCCATTTTCAGCATTGTTGCTAAGCGACCAAGTGTTAGTCCATCCTCCTCATCTTTATCCACACTTGTGTCCTCTTCGTCCTCTTCTCTTTCATCGTCGTTTGGTGGCTTTGTCATTTCTTCCAGGTCTGCATCGGTCAGGAGATGTGTGTCTGCATCAATCAGGGTATTAATGTCATCCGGATTCATGTCATTAAAGCCGTCTCCACAAAGCTGTTTAGTGAGATTCACAGCTGTATCTACAGCAGAGTGATGGATCTCATCAAGCGAGCCTCCGGTTGGGTTTTGCACTGCCTCTGGCCACAGTTTTTTCATCTCCTGAATGGCCCTCTGAATATTTTGGAGACATGTTGTGATGGTGTATCCACGCCAGTAGTCCGTTAGTGAGAAATCTTGATCCGAGTCCATAGCCTCAACAAGATGTTGCAGGGTGTTGTGCGTATAGAGAGCCTTGAAAGCACGGATGATGCCTTTGTCCATGGGCTGAATCAGGGATGTAGTGTTTGGCGGCAGAAATTCGATTTGCACACCATCATACGCCAAATCATCAGCGTGACCTCCGGGCGTTGTCAACGAGCAGAAGCACTTTAAAGTCTAGTCCTTTTCCTCTCAAATAACACTTGACCTCTGGGATGAAACAGAGTTTGAACCAATCCAGATTGAGCGCTTTTGTCATCCAAGCCTTTGCGTTGTGCATCCAGTAAACAGGCAAATCATCCTTAATTTTGTTTTTCAGTGCTCTGGGATTTTTAGACCTATAAATAAGCCCTGGTTTAATAGTAAAACCTGCAGCATTTTCGCACATAACCAGAGTCAAACGATCTTTTTGGGCTTTAAATCCTGGGGCTTTGGCTTCTTCCTGCATGATGAAGGTGCTGGAGGGCATTCGCTTCCAAAATACGCCAGTCTCTACCATATTAAAAACTTGTTCAGGCTTATATCCCCCTTCCTCAATGATCACTTTAAATTTATTGTTCACGAACGCTTCTGCTCCAGCGGTATTTGTAGAGGCGATCTCTCCGTGCAGAGAAATATTTTTAGGTCCAAAGCGTTTCTTAAATTTTTCAAACCAGCCCTTGCTAACATTAAATGCACTTGGTACTGCGTGAACAGCACGTGATGATGGCCCGGTATCTGCATCCTCCTCCTCTTCATTGTCACTGTCGCTGTCAGCAAAGGTTTGATACAGTGTTCTAGCTTTTGTGCAGATAACGTTCGTATCTAGCGTAATGTTTTTTTTCTACAGTCATTAATCCACAAAGCTAATGCAGACTCCATCCTTACCACGGTCTTGTTGCGGATAGTTGCAACCCTTTTTGCATCCTTATTAAAACTTATTGCTGCTGTCGTCCTTATGTTATTTTCCTGCTTCTTTATAGAACAAACGGAAGATTCATCCATCCATCCATCCATCTTCAACCGCTTACTCCTTTTCATTAATTCCGTAATGCCGACCTATAGCCGCATAGCTTCTACCTTCCTTTAGCATGTCCAGAAGTTTAACTTTTTCTGCGATAGTTAGCATCTTCCTCTGCCTTTTGGGCCCGACAGCAAGTGCTTTTGTCGGTGCAGAATGTTTTGTCGACATTATGGGTTTTAGAGAAATTGGAAATTGCAAGAGAATTTGCAAACTTAAATTTGGCAAGCTTTTACGTACATGTATAAACCGCAACGTTATTGACACACAGGTAGAGAAGAAGCGGAGAGACTGTTTAGCCAATCAGAATGGAGAACACAATGCACGATGCAAATCCGTGAAGCAGCGAGACCATGAAAGGTGATCCGCGAAATAGCGAGGGTTCACTGTATAGTAATAATAAATGAGGATGATTCGAAATTCGGAATTCAGAAGAATAAGACGTGTACTTACAGGCTCCTGTTGATTTCGACTAAAATTGTAGTTAATTGGCGCTTTTCAGTACAGTCATAATAGATTTAGACTTTCTCTACTCTCTTTCTTTGTCCGTACTTTCAATTCTGAGAAAAAAGGAGTTTCTGAAAGGCGTCTGAAAGGCCAAGGAGAAATAAAACTGACACGCTACATTCGGACCTTGATAACCTTCGTGATAGTCTGGTTACAGATAGTCTTGTTACAGAGCTAACAGCTAATATTACAGCTAATAATGATAATATTGCAGTTAATATTAATGCAGCTTTGGCCCCAATTATTGAGTCCGTTGGGAGTATTAAGTCTAGTATTGAGGCACAAGGACGGCGTATTGACGACCTGGAACAACATTTGAATGTTTATAGCGACCGTACTGTTGCCCTGGAGGACACGGTGCTAATGCTAACTCTGGCTAACAAACACCTCATGGATAAAATGGAGGACTTAGAGTCCCGTTCACGGCGCTGTAACCTTCAAGTTATTGGCATTCCGGAGGGAGAAGAAGGGAGTAATCCGGTCACGTTTTTGTAAAAAATTTTTCAAGATGTCCTCGGATCGGAAATTCTTCCGACCGCTCCATTGTTAGACAGAGCGTATCGTATCGGCCCCTTGCCCTCAGGAGATCAGTGAGAAAATCAGAGGTCCAGAGTTATGATTGTGAGTTTCCGCTATCTTCAGGACAGAGAGATAGTTATTCGACGCAAGAATTGGGATCAACTTTTCTATCAAGGCCACAAGGTTTTCATCTTTCCTGATTTCAGCCCCAGCGTCGCTAAGAAGAGGGCGGCTTTTTCTGCGGTGAGAAACAGCTTGCGTGAGAGAAATGTGCGGTCTTCTCTCAGATATCCCGCTAACCTTTGGGTCAACCTCGGTGATGAGAGGCTGCAATTTGACTGCGCCAAAAAAGCACAACAGTGGTTTAATGAACGGTATCCTGCATCTTCATCTTAAATCTGTCTACATGACTGTTAACTGATTTATTAATACCTGCTGTGTGTCTCTGGGACTGAGTTGCAAAATCCGGATGAGCAAGTTTTTTAGGGCTGGCTCCATGGTTAAGGAATGGAGAGTTAAGTCTTCAGAACAGGGAGGGGGAGGGAAGGGCTGGTATACTGTGTTGTGTGGGTGGGTGGGGGAGGGGGTCCGTGTTGTTGCATGTATGTATAGGAGGGAGGGTACTGTGCTGTGTTGTGTATGTGGGGGGGCTGCCCTTTATTTATCTATCTACTTATTTTATTTATCTATTCCCCCCTTTCCTGGGTTGTTGTGTTTTTTTTTTTCTTTTTCTTTTTTTTCTCTTCCCTTTGTGCCTACCTCTCTGTACTCCATTCTGCACTAATCTAAACTGATGGACAAGATCCGAAATTCGTTCAGAT
>JAFFST010050571.1:93958-109383 GCA_022414735.1 Noturus placidus | reverse complement strand
CACACACCTGTCTATATAAGGTCCCACAGTTAACAATGCATGTCAGAGCACAAACCAAGCCATGAAGTCCAAGGAATTGTCTGGAGACTTCAGAGACAGGATTGTATCGAGGCACAGATCCGGCGGAAGGGTACAGAAACATTTCTGCAGCATTGAAAGGCCCTATGAGCACAGTGGCCTCCATCATCCGTAAATGGATGAAGTTTGGAACCAGCAGAACTCTTCCTAGAGCTGGCCGCCCGGCCAAACTGAGTGATCGGGGGAGAAGGGCCTTAGACGGGGAAATGACCAAAAATCCGATGGTCACACTGACAGAGCTCCAGCGTGTTTTTGTGGTGAGAACAGAACTTTCCAGAAAAACAAGCATCTCTGCAGAACTCCACCAATCAGACATGTATGGTAGAGGCCAGACAGAAGCCACTCCTTAGTAAAAGGCACGTGACATCCCACCTGGAGTTTGCCAAAGGGCACCTGAAGGACTCTCAGACTATGATGAAACAAAGATTGAACTCTTTGGCCTGTGTCATGTCTGGAGGAACCCAGGCACCACTCATCACCTGGCCAATACAATCCTACAGTGAATCATGGTGGTGGCAGCGTCATGCTGTGTGGATGTTTTTCAGCGGCAGGTACTGGGAGACTAGTCAGGATCGAGGGAAAGATGAATGCAGCAATGTACAGAGACATCCTTGATGAAAACCTGCTCCAGAGCGCTCTGGACCTCAGACTGGGACGAAGGTTCATCTTCCAACAGGACAACGACCCTAAGCACACAGCCAAGGTAACAAAGGAGTGGCTACAGGACAACTCTGTAAATGTCCTTGAGTGGCCCAGCCAGAGCCCAGACTTGAACCCAACTGAACATCTCTGGAGTGATCTGAAAATGGCTGTGCACCGACGCTCCCCATCCAACCTGATGGAGCTTGAGAGGTCCTGCAAAGAAGAATGAGAGAAACTGACCAAAAGGTGTGTCAAGCTTGTAGCATCATAGTCAAAAAGACTTGAGGCTGTAATTAGTGCCAAAGCTGCTTCAACAAAGTATTAAGAAAAGGGTGTGAATACATGTGCTTTTTTTGTTTTTTTATTTTTAATAAATTTACAAAGATTTCAAACAAACTTCTTTCATGTTGTCATTATGGGGTATTGTTTGTAGAATTTTGAGGAAAATAATGAATTTAATCCATTTTGGAATAAGACTGTAACATAACAAAATGTGGGAAAGTGAAGCACTGTGAATACTTTCCGGATGCACGGTATACAGTATCCTCTCTTTAACATCCCACTACTGAATCATTTAAATGATTATCATTGCAGTAGAACACGATACTTTCCATCCATGTATATTTACTTGTAATATTGTGGAATGCAAATGACGCACATTCACATGAATCTAAATCACAGAAAATTTTAACAAGGATTCAAATCCGGAAATCCTTCGTGACAGTTTCCATCTAAATGACTGCAATTTCATATATGAACGGGACACCTTCCTGTTTCCTCAGTTATCCAAGCAAACATTTTAGGCAAGCAGAATTTTGAAGACCCTCGTCCTGTAGCCTTGGGAAGTTGCAAGTACTTGTAATTTGGACTTCATGGACAACACGACTCTCCTCTCAACAAGCTCAGAGAGTACGTGTGAAAAGGGACTGTCTTTCCAAATGCTATGTTTACTTATCTTTATTCATTATTTGCTGCTACTTGTGACTGTCTAAAATCCCATCTAGTTCAGGCATCTTGCTCGTCTTTGTACACTTTTGCCGTCTACTTTATCCTGATGCTGCTCTGTATTTATATGTATTGTCTTGTATGTTGCACTATTACGCTAAAGATGTAGATATCTCCTTCTTGTAGTGTCTTGCTTTAAATGTTGACCGTCACTGAACCATGCTTTCAGTTAAAAGTCAATACTGAAATAGGTTTTTAGACAATATTTTAATATTTTAGGGTATTTGCTCAGATATAAATCAGTACTGATATATAGTTGTACACTGGTATGATCATACACACATGCAAATATTATTCCTTATTAATTTGGCGATACTGAAAGAGATTATTTTACTCAGACCAAGAGTTTTCTTGCTACAACTTGAGCTAAAAGAGGAAAAATGAGGAGAATAGAAAGATGTAATCCACAGCCAGTTTCCCAATCCATCTAATAATATACAGTAGGCTACCAGAAGGTGAAAGGAAACCAGAGAACCCAGAGGAAACCCACAGACACTGGGATAACATGCAAAACTTCACCCAGACAGTAACCCGATCTCAGGATCAAATCCCAGACTCTGAGAGATGAGAAATTTGTCTATACCAAAAAAATAAAAAAAACACACACACAGGTTTCGGTCTCAAATGAAAGTATTCGTCACATCTACCTGAGATCAGAGTACCTAACACTGGCTCTCTGGGATTTAAACCCACAACCATCCACATGCTTTCTCTAGTACTGAACTTCAACCAATGTGCCACCGCTGGTCCTAAATAGTACTAAATAAAGTGGAAAGCACTGGATTAGATTCACAAACCCATGTTTTCATAAATTACATCACATCCAATCTGCTTGTGCATCACAGCCCTGGCCACCTGCATTTAAATCCATGGTAATGTATAAACTCCATTAGACAGCACTGTCATTGACAATCAGGAGAACAGTTTCTCAGCGGTGGACTCGGATCCAGAATCGGGCGCGATTAAAAAAAAATAATAGCATTTTACTGTTAGAAATCCCATCCAAAGCCATTACAGATATAAAACTACTCTGCTTGAAACCAAGCTCATATTGACTGTGGACCACCGGCATACAGGTATTGAGCTTATAGTCCATTTCCTGAGTCATGTTACTAAATACTCGCATTAACATCAGACAAAGGCCATTGATTATGGGGAAAAGGAGTTGTTCGTGTTGATTACTGAATCTGAAAGAGCAAGGCCGCTCTCTTTAGACTTTGCATAATTGCTGTTGCTCTTTAATTGTGAGCGCTGGTTTGAATGTAAGCTGGAGGAAGCAGATGGTCGATAATGGAGCGTTTAAAGGGGTTTTTAGTTCAAAAATCGGCGCCGGAAATGAGAGAAAAAGAAAGAGAAAAAGAAAGACAGACAAAACGTTATGGGTGCAAATTCCATAACAAATAGCTTAACAACAACGCTTCTACTTTTTCTCTTTTAGGATAAAGTTCACAGTTTCTGAATTCATGATTCATACGAGTTCATCAATTCAAAGGATTGAATACCATCTCACCTTGAAGAACAATATTTAAAATCAATATTGTACTGAAAAACCATTTCTAACATTTGAAAGGACCCTTTACATGGAAAACAAATTCCACTCACCGGCTTCAGTACAGATTCATTCATTTATTTATTCATTTTTGAACATTATGCAACTATTTAAATATTAGGCTCGTTATTCAAATTTGTACAATAATACCATGACACACGTTAGGTCCAAGGTGACCATATTTACTTGTTTTTGAGTTACTGAGGTGTGGATTAAACCCATTCGATTCACGTGACCGTTCAAAGGGGCACATATTTATAAGAACTCAATAGTAGATATAATAGTTTGGATATTGTTGGGTTGTTTTTTTTTTTTTTTTTTTCCCCACCAGTGGAACAAATTTCTAAGAAAAATAAAAAAGAAATGTAAAAAGAAAATCAACCACAGACCCCTGAATATGTTTCATGAACCCTTGGGGCTTCACAGATTCCACTTTGAGAAGCACTGATTTATTGCATTACTGTAGAAAGTGTTACTTATAAAATTGCCATCATAAAATATATACTTTCCTTTTGAAACACTTTGCAGTAAACATAGCTCTCATCCCAGGCCCAAGGCAGGGCATGTTGTGTGTGTGTATGTGTGAGAGAGATATATAGGACAGATGGCATGTGGATGCATACCCACGACCCTCTCCTTGTCCTCCATCTGGGTGCCTTTCCAGGTAGGAAGCAATGCGAGCACCATAAAAAAGCATCCACATCAAAGAGCCCAACAATATGGCCACTCAGGAAAAACCGCAGAGGTTTTGCTAAAGCCTCAGTCAGGAGAGGATTCTTTCCTCTGTTACCGTGCCAAGGTAGCCGTCTGTGTTACCTTTCACAGAAAGAACTGAGAGAGAAATGAAAGAGTCGACGCTCAAGCATGCCGAATCTCCAGAACCCACAGCGAGTTTCTTCATCACAAACAAAACAGAACTGCGGAACTGTGCAAGATGTGATGCTGCACACGCAACTCTATCCCCGATCCAGGGTGTCAAGTCGAGGGCATATCTATTATTTCCGAAAGGAAAGCGCAAACATCAACTCCCACATCCAGCACAGAGAACAATCTCTCTAACTTCAGGCCAACATATTGGTTTGGTGATGAGATTTGTCATGACGAAACATTTTCAACAGCACAGCAGAACTCGGAAGCCCCTCGTGACTAGTGCGAAGTTTCCGCCGAATAAAGTTTCACAGTGGCGCTCATAGTGCTCTCGCTGGATGCTCTTGTATCAATTACTTGCAGTTGCTGATTTTCCTAATTACATCGTCTTTGCGTTCAATCGTCTCAGAAATTACCACAAGAAAGTAAGGGGAACTGGTTAATTCAATTCTGCTCCGTCTTGTCATTTCCAGTGAGGAAGTCAGGCAGGGGATTCAGAGAACTGTGTTGAGATTGATTTAATGGGCAACACATAAAGCAATATTTCCCAATTACATCCATCTCATGAAGCTTCCTCAAAGCATCCTACTGTGAAGTCTAGATTCAATAAATATGAATGTATTTAACCGTAAGTACAATTTTAATAAGGAATAAAACACAACCATAGGTTGGTGTGAAATGGCCCAAATGTCTTTATTCCTCTTAAAGCAACATTTAATTTTATTAGATTTTATTAGATTTTTTTTAAAGAATGACATATTGAACAAATTTGCGCCATTTCTACTTACGTTTAGTCTTGTGGAACGTCCGTAGCAGCTATAAATAGTCATTTCTGCACCGGTCTATCATTTTTCCCTCTCTTTAAAGTTAATAAGACAAAGTAAAATGCAGCTTTGTGCTACAGTGAACCAGCGAAAGCCTAGTAAGGCTGTTCTAAAATGCCATTCAATTGATCTAGACACTCCATAAATACAAATTTGGACGGAAATTGTCAACTGATCAAACATTTATTCATTTAGCAGACGCTTTTACCCAAAGCGACTTACAAATGAGAGCACACTCACACACCAATGGTAGCAGAGCTGCATGCAAGGTGATAGCTTGCCATCGGGGGCAACTTAGGGTTCAGTGTCTTGCCCAAAGACACTTCGGCATGGGATCACCCGGGCCGGGATTCGAACCACAACCCTATGATTAATGGATTAGTGGACAACCCGCTCTACCGACTGAGCCACAGCCGCCCTGATCTTGTTGCAATCTTTAACTATCCAGTGTTAGTGAGTTTGTTCCCTATGTAGCCTTCAGATTCCTGTTCTGGACTGACAACACTGGAACCTGATGTGGTCTTCTGCTGCTGTAGCCCATGCACCTCAAGGTTTAAAGTGTTGTGAGATGCTTTCCTACTCACCGCATTTGTAAAGAGTGGTTACCATTCTCCTCTATCTGATCATTAACAAGGCATGTAAATAGTAAATGGTAAATAGCGCACTTATACAGTGGTACCTCTACCTACGAGCAGCTCCACCTACGAGATTTTCGACCTACGAGATGGAACACGGGGCAAATTTCTGCTCGACCAACGAGCTGAGGTTCGAGCTACGAGATGGGAAAATTTCGAAGATTGAAGATTTTGAATTTACAGTAGATATGTAATCGTATTATATGCAATCGTAGGGTGTCCTTGGGCATGACACTGAACCCTAAGTTGCCCCCGATGGTAAGTTAGCACCTTGCATCGCAGCTCTGCAACCATTGGTGTGTGAATGGGTGAATGAGACACAGTGCATAGCGCTTTGGATAAAAGCGCTATATAAGTGCGCCATTTACCATTCATTTTGGCTGTCTATGATTCATAATTATTTATAATATAAAGTAGAATATGTAAAGAAAGTGCAATTTTAGTTAATGTTACGTAAGATAAATGTTTAGTGCAATACGTAAAGTACGGTATCGTAACTGTGCGATTCAAGTTTACCGCCGTCTCCATGCCTCCCTCCCTCCCTCCTCCTGCTCAGCCTTCGCTACCGTAGCTGATACAGTATCCATACGCAAGTACCCACAGAATTACCTGTTCAATGTCTATTTTCTTCTTTTATGATTACAGTACAGTACAGGTATTTAAACTGCATTAATTACACATAGGTTTGTATGGGAAAACATGCCTTTTTATATGTAGTACAGTGTTTTGGGGAATTTTAAAGGGTTGGAACCAATTAAATTTTTTTCCTTTATTTTAAATGGGAATAATTCGATCGACTTACGAGATGATCGACGAACGAGCTAGGTTATGGAACGAATTAATCTCGTAGGTCGAGGTACCACTGTATAGCGCTTTTATCCAAAGCGCTTTACACTGTGTCTCATTCACCCATTCACACACACACTCACACACCAATGGTAGCAGAGCTGCCATGCAAGGTGCTAGCTTGTGGTTCATCTCGCCCAAGGTCACTTCGGTATGTGGAGTCACATGGGCCAGGAATTATTTTTTATTTATTTATTTAGCGTCCTGTTCACCCTAACCGGGTATGGACGACATCCTCTGTGATGCATTCCCTAGTTGTGCATCTCAGAGGATTAATTGGCTAGATACTGCGAGGGGTCGCCAACCCCAGGGTAAACACTCATTCATACACTACGGACACTTTAGACACGCCAATCCACCTAGCATGCATGTCTTTGGACTGGGGGAGGAAAGCGGAGCATTCGGAGGAAACCCCCGACGCACGGGGAGAAGATGCAAACTCTGCACACACATGGCCCCAGCTGGACTCGAACCCTGGACCCTGGAGGTGTGAGGCGAACGTGTAAACCACCTGTGCCACAACCGCATATCTACCTGTAGAACTGCCAATCAGTGGAGGTAGTATTGTATTTCGCAACACTCTAGATACTGTTGTGTGTGAAAATCATAAGAAATCATAGCAGTTTCAGCATCAACAAGCATGCCACGAGCACAAGATCGCAGTCCCCGCCCATTCTGATGTTTGATGTAAACTGAATGTAAACTCAACTGGTATTGGCAGGATTTTATGCAATGCGCTGCTGCCACATGATTGGCTGATTGGATAATTGCATGGATGAACAGGTGTGCGGGTGTTCGTATTAAAGTGGCTGGTCAGTGTACTACCTTTTCACCAAAGACATTTCATTTCAATTCCTCCTGCCTTTGAAATCTTAGAGAGAATTACAGGCATGTGGTGTAATCATGTAAAGAATCTCAGTGACTTGACGGAGTATTAAATATGCTTGCCAAGTAAGGAAGCTTTGTGCCTGAAGTCCATGGTGTTTAAAAAAATGCATATGAAATTGTACCAAACTTTCGTGAGTTTTCTTTTCGTGCTCACTCAACCAAGCAAGTGTGTTTTCATGTCCTCGAGTAGACTCCCTTGGAACAGAAAGCCTTTTTTTTTTTTGTTATTCTTAACAGGACTACTGAGGAGAATTCCTTTCTGTAGTAAAACCAGCAATAGGGTGCATTTAACATACAGACTTTAGCTATAATTGTTACTAAATGACAGTTTGGAGTGCTTCCTAAACCTCTGTTTCCCCTCAGTGATAACTATCCTATAAGAGTATGTAGTAATTCCATGTCCTGCACTAGTACAAGCTAAACCTTTTATAGGGAAGTATGTCAACACACTGAACTGTTGAGCAGGCACGCAGGGGCACCTTGATATTCATTTGTTTCTCTCTTCTTCTTTTTTTTTTAACCCGTCTAGGATGTCAGCTCAAGTCATGTAGAAGCAATTACCTTTTCCTTTTTTTTTTTTATCCAAGCAAGGGGATTTATATGGCCTATCATGGACAGTGCTGCTATTTTTAACAGCAGCAGTGCTACATAAAGCCAAGATATTGGATCCCACCTCCTCTTTGCATTATAGGAGAGAAGAGAAGCGTTATCTGATAGCGTACTCGTTCGTGGAACGAAAATGAGCACAGGCGCAAGAGCTGATCCACTAACCACATACTAACGAGTCATTTTGGAGGCCTGGAGTGGGTTTCAGACACACACAAACACACACACACACACACACACACACTCTAATGATATTTACAGAGACGCCAACTCTCACATCTGATGGGCCTCAGAGCCAACAGCTCTGTTTGCTTCAGGGTGTTCCTCTCATCACACACACACTCTCGCTCTCTCTCTCACTTGTCCTGTCTCGTCACATTTGGAGCACTGACAGAGCGATAATGAGACAAGTCTTGCCGATTGCACATTCACAGTACAATTATTTTCTATACAAATACGTTCTTTTTTTTGATGTCCGCAATTATAAAGTTAGTACATCTCAGGCTTGTTTATCAACTAGATAAAGAAGGGTCATGTGCCTACACACACACACGCATGCACGCACACACACACGCACAAACTAAAAGTTTCCACCTTAATCAAGATCCCATTGCAATAAAAGCCCTGCAATCTCATTACAGCCTGATACATTATACTGAAGCAGATCATTTGTCCATTATGCATCAGTAGTGGCTTGCTGTTACTTAATAAACAATCATTTTCACATTTATTCATTTGGTAGATGCTTTTATCCAAATCTACATGCAAGCATCTTATCCAAGCCTACAAAAAAAGGTTCAATGTGCGCTCAGTGATTTTTAAATCACACTTCTTTTTTTAAGTAATATTTGGTGAAATTACCTACATATTCTGGCAATGGTCAATGCTCAGAATCTGTGTTGCACACCTGACTGTGTAAATGTAAGAAAAACGCTAATTATGTGACTACCAACATCCAGCATCCAGCATCCAGGTAGTTGGATGTTACTTTGACACGTACAACCTACCAAAACATTGCTGCAGACCAAGTATACCCCTTCATGGCAACGGTACTCCATAATGACAGTGGCCTCTTTCAGCAGGATAATGCACCCTGCTACACTGCAAGAATTGCTCAGGAACGGTGTGAGGAACATGACAAAGAGTTCGGCATCCAAATTCCCCAGATCACAATCCGATCGAGCGTCTGTGGGATGTACTGGACTAACAAATCAGATCCATGGAGGCTCCACCTCACGAATTACAGGACTGAAAGGATCTGCTGCTAACATCTTGGTACCAGATACCACAGCACACCTTGAGAGGTCTTGAAGAGTTCATGCCTCGACAGGTCAGAGCAAAGGAGGACCTACACAATATTAGGCAGATGGTGTATATATTTATAGTGATTCAATGGCATGCTCATGATATCTAAAAAAGAAAAACTGATGATCTTAACCATTACCTAAAACTGCTTTGTTACCATGAGTTACAGATCTGATGGATTAGCGACAGACTTACCTTTGCCAGTTGTCACTACTCATCATTTTGATGAAGGATTTTAATGTAACAGGCAATTGTACTTTCAGTCTGTTTGGATTGGCCAGTCTCTTCACTTTACTTACCGAACTATTCAATAATCCAGAGAAGAAACTTTTCCTGCTTCGCATTTCCATCCGTCTCTGACAGAATGACAAGAATTGTAATCCACCGTTTGAATACTGACATAGTGAGCCATTAAAAGAGACAAATGGCTTCAGAATATGAATAGAATATGAAATCACACCTAGACCCTTCATGTGCTCTCCTATCTCGTTTTTTAAGAGAGAATATTCAGAACTGCTAGTGTTTAATAAGTATCTAACAAAATCCATTTAATGTACCAGAAATGAGCTACTTTCAAGTGGTCTGGTTTTAAGACTTTTCATTAATAGAGATAAGATGGAGAAAAACAGAAGCAAAAGTATTTATTATTAGTAGTAGTAGTAGTACACTACAAAAAAAAATCAGAAACATAATTATAGATGCAAAAGAATTAAAAATTCCAAGAAGCTGGTTCATGATGCAGAAATGATGCAAACCATGTTGGTTTACATACTAGATTCACTGCCTTCTCTTACAGGCTGCTATATTTATACTATCATGTCTCTTCAGAAACTGAGTATGAAGTATTACAATAGACCAGTGTCAATAGATCTACAATACAGAAGTGCTAGCATAGCAAAACAAAAACAAAAACAAAAGGGAAAAAGAGGAAAAAACTAAACGGAGGACTTCTGGGGGTTTTCCTGGTATACAGTAGATACTCATGTTATACATTTCAAGAGATTCAGTCGCCTCCGAAACTATAGGAACGGCAAGGCCAATTAATTTATTTTTGCTATAAATTGAAGACATTTGTGGTTGAGATCAAAAGATGAATATGAGAAGAGAGTTTATGATTTCAGTTTTGTTTCCTGGTGTTTATATGTTGATGTGTTAAACAACATGGAACATAGCACATTTTGCACCAGACCACCCAATTTGTAGGCGAGTAAAAATATTGGAACATGACTGACAGGTGTTTCTTGTTATATTGACTGTTTAAACAATAAATAGCTCTGAACATTTACTCTTGGTTTCAGCCTTCAGTTTCACCTGTGAAGGCTGGATTTGCTGTTAAAAAGGATACACCAACATGAAGATCAGAGAGCTGTCTATGAGTAGAAAGGCAAGCCATTTTGAAGTGTCATAAATCCGTCTCATATCCATGTTTTGGTCTCATACCCTTTGAGTGTATAGCACAAACAAACAAATTGGACGTTTCAGAGGGGACTGCACATCATACCTGGCTAGCACACTCTTCAAACAACAAACAATCCAGCTGAATATGTGATAAACGATGGATGGCTAAGGGAGATCCTTTAAACCGAACAACTTTATGCTGCTGACAGTCTCACGATCTCGCAATACTGTGATGTCGCAACAACCATGATATTGAGTTATACAAACATTTTTCAAATCAAAGCAGATCAGGTGTGTCGTCAGAAATGTTCAAATTCTAATCAAAACAAAATAATGATTTGAACAGAATTTATATTCAATAAGTTCGCATTACATCCACAAGCAGCATGAAATTTAATTCTAATAGGCCTACCGATGATGAAACCTGGCCATGATGAAACCATATCATGCTGCAACCAAATTTCAGAAATGACGAGCTGAGCTTAATAAAAAGTGAAACCGTTTGTAAAATAGTGCAGCAATCCTGATGTAGAACATTAATGGGCATAATAAAGCTTTATAATGTTGCTGGGTTGTTTCCTTTTTAAAAAAAAAAAAAAGTTCGAAAGAAGTAAAGCTGAGAATGACAGCCTTCTTCTGATTAACGAACTCGATACAGAAGAAGAAAATAAATGACAAGCAAATCAATTTCAGAAGAGACTCCAGGGAAAGCAGTGTTCTAAACCTTTCTGGCAACCATCTCCCTGCTATGTAGTAGAGTTTTCAATGTGGTTAGGGTTATGGAGAGGCAATGCATCACTGATCCACAGCAAAATGAGGAGCGTCTTCACACGTTGTCCTCTCTTTCCTAATATCTCACTCTGACATGGGTACCTTACATGCCAGGATTGTCAAACTGAGATTCACCGCTTTACAGAGATTTGTGTTTTCACTCTTCTGCTACACCAATCTCAGCTCCTGGTAATTAGCTGATGAATGTTAGGAGATATCACGTAGAACCTTCTGAGCTAGAATACAATACAGAAGTGAAGACCATAAAATTCAAAACTGTCAGAAATAACAGCAGCAAAATCCATCCCACAAGGCCTATTTTTATTTATACGTGTCAGGTTATAGTTAACTTCTGCCATGTTGTGCAAATATACTGTATATTGTTTATTCTTATTCATAATGCATTATGTATTAGTTAGAAGATTCATTTTGTTCTATATCTTTTTAATACTTTTTTATTACCCCTATTAGAACTTTGGGAAACTGAAAGAACACAAACAATGTAGATTAAACATGTATTTTTGTTGTGGCATTGTACAAATCAGGAAAATAAGAGTGAAACCAGTGCTATTTCGAACAGCTTGCAGGAATATTATGTTTCTCCTTTTGAAATGTGCAAAATGTTAACTGTATTACCTCGGAGACATACTGTACAGAATAGAGGCATATTTCACACTTGGCTACTTGACTGTAAGCTACCGTTAAACCCAATCTTTTAACCTCTGGGTGAATGTGGATCCCTTAACAGAACCTATTTCTGCCCACGAAGCTGGCCTGATGAAAGAAAATATATATATATATATATATATATATATATATATATATATATATATATATATATATATCAGAAAAAGTTAACGAGTTCCAAGAGAACTGTTAAAAACTTATATAAGTGTTTTTTGTTGGTTTTTTTTTTTTTACAAGTTTGCTCTTGTAATCTGTAGACGGCTGTAATGGTCTAGTCAATGTCAGGTGCTGAAACTGAGAAATCCACAGCACTGATGAATTTTCGAAACTGATTGGTCAGATGGTGTTTATTAATTCTCTATAACTGCATCTCTGATGATAGTGCCTGGTGCAAAGCAAATAATGAGTGTTTATTTATCACGTATACATTACAGCACAGTGAAATTATTTTCTTTGCATACCCCAGCCTGTCAGGAAGCTGGGGTCAGAGTGCAGGGTCAGCCATAATACAGCGCCCCCTGGAGCAGAGAGGGTTAAGGGTTATGCTCAAGGGCCCAACAGTGGCAGCTTGGCAGTGCTGGGGCTTGAACCCCTGACCTTCTGATCAGTAACCCAGAGCCTTAACTGTCAAGCCACCATGGTTTATATTAATCACATGTTTATATTAAGAGCACTCATTCTAATATGTTACTTGTGGTAACTTACAATACCGTTAAACGGAATTATAAATGGATATGAAGTACAATGTGTTGCTCATGAATAAAAATATATTTTTTTATGTAATCGTTTGCAAATTGCTGCAGTACAACAGGAGTAAAACACGATGTTGTGCTATATATTATGAAAATAATCAAGTTATATACCAGTATAGTATACGTCCCATTATGTTTTATTCCTTACATAGTTAACACTTGGCCATAGAATATAAGTGATACCATTTAAATGAACTAATGGAATCACGAAGGTTTAAGTCTTGCAAGTCAGACCTGCAGTATTTGCTCGAGAGTCTGGTATGTTTCAATAAATACAGCTATAAACTGCCTACATTGCAGATGACTAATCACAAACACACAAAATTCCTCTCATCTGCTCAGCGCTAATTGCGTCAAACAGAACAGGGTCCCTTGAACTTGCTATGAAAAACTCATTTCATCACACGAAAAAAAAACAAAAAAAAAAAGGTTTGGACAGCCAATCAGATTGAGACCTTCAACATTCTGAAGCTTGTGGCTAGAAAAGTATACAAAAAGACCCCAGATGCTCTGTGGCCTAATAAAGTAAATGGTGTGTGAACGGTATGCTCCTATATAAGATACATTTTATATGACAATTTATCAAGAGGAAAATTAAAACCTGACATCTTGCTCATAAAATAGCACAAGTTTCTTTTCAATAATTACATAAATAAATAAAGCAGCTTGCAGCCTCACACCGATTCGCACAACCAACAGTTTTATGTCCGATACTTTTCAGTGACAATGTCACTGTGTGTTAATTCACATTTATATTCAGGGAAAGAAAAGCACTAGCTCGTTGTAATGTAGTCCTCCGTGCCCCCGCAGATGCAGTAAACACTGGCAAAGTTACCTGTTAAAGTGACAGCTTTGCAACTGAGAATCTATTGCGCAATAACAGAGATCGCTTTAGGTTGAGCTTAAAAAATGAACAGGCACCTGGACAGCATTTGTTCAGGAGGCATATAAATTGTTATAGCCGTACAAAATGTCATGTGACTATTTTGAATTTGTGTTTCAACTATTGTAAAATGAGGCCAATCATTAAAAAAAAATAAGAGTTTAGTCTAGTCTTTATAATTAACACAGCTCACATCACACAGGATATGAATGCCAAGGGCATTGAAGAAAAAAAAAAAAGATGATTAATCCACATCCTAAAGTGAAATTATGTCCAAATCAGCCATCTGTAGGCTGTATTTGACACATCCCAAGATGCGTATTAGATCCAACTGGCGTGAGTTTAGCCAACAGCTCCCTGCTGCCACACATCATCCATGTTTAACAGCTGTAAACACCTGCTTTACTATTCAAATGAACATTGAACCTATTATCATGCACTTATATTAGCGTTAGGAGAAATTATTTCAATCAGAGATGACCTTATCTTCACATCCAGGCATATTAATCGATTGTTTACATTTAGACATATTATCCAGTAACTAATAGGAATACTACATTAAGTAGGCATGGGTCCTGAGAGTTAAAGTGTTAAAAGGTTGGTGTCCACCAAAATCCCACATCTGTATTGAATTCCTACATTTCAGCGAGAACAATTTTCCTCCATCATCCACCTTGTATGATTCACTCCTTCCTCTACAGTATGCTCTTTCTTTATTGCTCCTCAGTTTCGCACTCTCTCTGAACATCTCACCTGTCATCCATCTCTGTCTCTCTCTCTGAACATCTCAGCCATTATGGCCCGTTACTAAGATACTAAGGCTTTGTAAAGCAGCCCTGCCATCACACCAAGCAAAGGAGTGAATGAAAAAAGAGCACAGAGTTGCCAGTAGCCCAAGATCCCCTTTCCCGCTGTGAGAATATTACCCAATATCGCACAAGGAGGCAGCGATCGGCGATCCAGCTTAACGCGCGCATGCTCAGCGGGCGTCCTATTAAAGCCTGCAAATTGTTGACGTGGGTTATAATTACCACTAAGCATGCAATTACAAATGCCAGGACTAATAAAGGCAACTTGGCGAGGTGGGAGTACGGGGCCAATTAAACAGCTTCGAAACTCGATCGGGACGTGCAGTCAAAACAGACAAGTCAAGAGAAATAAGGGGACAAAATTAACAAGCACAATGCTCCGGAATGTCTTTGACTTGATAACAAAGGTGTGTGAGAAATGTGAACAACATGACTGTTCAAAAGCATTGTGCTTGCTCCAAAGCTGCAATCAGTGAGGATTCGATTCCAACACCCTTAGTCCGTAAGAAAAACAAACAAACAAAAGCGATCCTTTCTGTTGTTCTGTTCTGTTTATCTGTTGATTTGTGGGCATTGTGGCATGCACACGACATGAATGATCACAGCTGAAGCTCACACACTACTTGGTCTTTCAGCTAAAGAGATTCAAATTAAACATGAGTTTAATCTGTCCGTCATGTGACAAGACAGAGCCCGAGCAACTGGCTATGGTGGTTGTCTTAGCATTGTTTTGTATTGGAAAAAAAGAAATAAGAGACAAATGGGGAGGAAGGATTACTTGCAGGAAGTGAGGACTGTCTGTTCTAGACAGACAGACAAACAGACAGACAGACAGATGTTAGTGCCAGGCATGGGTGCACTCTTGGGGGGGGGGGGGGGG
>JAFFST010050571.1:72628-93938 GCA_022414735.1 Noturus placidus | reverse complement strand
TTGGGGGGGGGGGGGGTCATGAACCCCCCAATGTTGAGGAAATACCAATCTGTCGCCCCCAATATACAGGAGAAAATGTTCCGCTTTCATTTTCCCTGCCAACGGATCTGTATTTTCTTCATCTATTCTATTTATTTTATTTATCTATTTATTTATGTCTATTCTTTTTATATATATTCACGCTTGTTAAGGAAAATCAGTGTGTGTCCCCTCCAATTGTACACTTGGTTTGGCTCAGACTCAACACAAGTTTGGTGATGTATTTTAGCAGCTCAGTCTGTAAGAAACTGAGACAGCAGCTTTAATTCAGACAGGAAGTAACTAGACACCTAAATATCTAATCTAATATCAGTTCCAGTTTTTGACCATTAACGGTACGTTCCCGTGCACATCCTCCCGCCGAGTTCGCTGTGAACCCTCACGTTGTGACAGACTGTGCATTTCGTTCAGAGAGTACATCTGTCCACAGGACGTCCACAGCACCCTGCGCTTTCCCCATGCTGTAGGAGCTTCCATCACTCAGAAACCATGTGAATTCAAACAGTAACTGTAATCCTAAAACTATCTTCTAAATATGCCAACTTTCAGTATCAAATTTTGGAAGTTTGTACTGTTGTGGTTTGATTATTGGAAATGAAAGCAGGAAGTGTGTGACATCAACTAGTAACTGTATGATAAAAATTCGCAACTCTGAACTATTAACTTTGTTATCAGTTAACTTTATTATCAGTCTGTTAACTATTTCCTTTATTAACGGTTGTGAGATATAAATTTACAATTGTGTGGATTTTAATTCACAAAAAAGTTCACTCGCGATTGCAAGATTTAAAAAAGGAAGTCGCATGATATTGAATTATCATCATTTGTAAATTCATTGTAATATATCTGCATAACAGTTTCTCATACGTTGGGAATTTTTATGTTTTACACATTTCCTAACAACCATTTGGTAACTGACTTCTTATAGTAACGATATTATCGTGCTTACAATAGTTTCCTCCAGGATTCTTGGCTGTTGGCCGTCACAGTTTTTGCAACGTATTACAGAATTGCTCACGCTTGAAAATATCTGAGCATCTGTGACAGGGAAATCAGGGTTACAACCATGTAGTGTGCATTCAGCATAACCTGACTCGAGCTTATAGGATTTTCCTTTTCTCTCCACAAAGGTCACTCAGCTTGTGGAGTACCTCGTCAACTTGAGAATTTGAGGACTACTGGCAGTTCTTGCCATGTGCACCAGTACACTAAATGATTCAGAATCGAGTTGTGTGGCTTTTCCCACATCACCCCATTGCAGTGTTCCCTCCACAGGCTTCATGTAGCTGCCAACATAAGATTTAAAACACTGATGCTTGCATACAGTGCCAAAAACAGACCTACCTGCCGCTCTGTGCTCCCTCCTCCCTTCCATGATGGTTGAATGAGCTTGAGTGTCTGATTATGAAGACCTACCTTTTTACCAAGCACTTACACAAACAAAAATAAAATCTCCCAATTTAACTCCTGTCCAAAAGGGTTTTAGCTTAATGGATTTGGAATAGTGTCATGTTTTTCCGATAGAAAATACAAAGTACTTCTGTAAGTCGTTCAGAAAGAAAGACAGACAGACAAGAGCATGATTGTCAGAATGTTTTGTTTTGTTTTGTTTGTGCTGTCTGTAATCAACTTGTAAATACAAGTCCTGTAAATACAAATATGCCTGAGAAGGAAAAAAGAAAATGCATGCACCTGGCTAATTTTATTGTCGAAGCGATGCAATAAATGCACGTACCTTCACCCGCCAGATCTCCCCTCGGCCCCCAGCCGAGGTAATTAGCAGCAGACACGAGTTCGCAGGCTGTTGTGTCGTGGGAACCTAAAACAAGACGAGAAGGGAATTCACTGGGTTTATTTGTGACAAATTATTTTTTTAAATTAAACTGTTTAAAGGGCTAAAGCCAAACTGGATATATAGACCAGTGAGTCCATGTTGATATTTTGTATGGATATGAATTTAGTACATATTATATGGAGAGATAGCTGGGCAATACAGCCTTATGCAAATTACATGCATGTTTGGTTGGTGTTTTAAAGTGGGGCGGTTGAGGCGCAGGTGGTAGAGCGGGTTGTCCACTAATCGTAGGGTTGGCGCATCGATTCCCGGCCCATGTGACTCCACATACCGAAGTGTCCTTGGGCAAGACACTGAACCCCAAGTTGCTTCCGATGGCAAGCTAGCACCTTGCATGGCAGCACGGCTACCATTGGTGTGTGTGAAAAGGTGAATGGGTGAATGAGACACAGTGTAAAACGCTTTGGATAAAAGTGCTATATAAGTGCAGACCATTTACCATTTAAAGTCAAGCTCTACACAAATATTAAATTTCTGCAAATTTTAGTACACCATTAGTGTTTATTTGCTGAATTTGCTGAGTAAAAACATATTGAAAAAAAACCAGACAATTGAAATGCCATGTCCAAAAGTTTGGGCATCCCATGAGTCAATACTTAGTAAAAACCCTTTGGGCAGAAATCACAACCTTAAAAAGTTTCTTGAGGCCAGCCTTTGTATTCTTGCTTTAGCATTCTGCTTCTACCTCATAAATATTCCTAGGTTATGTATGAGTTCCACCCACACATTTATTAATCCCTTGAATTGTGGCTTGGATTAAGGCCTAACAAGTCGATTCAGTTTTAAGACTTTTTGTTTAATTGTTCCAATATGCTAAATTCAACAGATAAACAGATAATTGTGCATTAACATTTGCAGAAATATTTAATGGTTACATTTGTGCCCAAAAAAACATGTCATTTAACCAGGGGTGGCCAAACTTTTGCATGAGACCAAACGTACTGGCCAAATTTGTCCTGCTGGTTTCTGTTTCAGAATTGTTTGCTCGTTTGGAAGACGCTTTAATCCAAAGCGACATTTGATGCAGAATACAGTCCAACAATAAATCTGAGCAGTTCGGGGTTTTGCTCAGAAGCTCAAAATTGGCTTTGTGCTTGTCTCATGGACAACCTCACAACCTTGCAGTAAGTTGAATAAGACCTTTTGACTGCAATATTATTATTATTATAATTATATTATATATATTATTATTGTGCTTGCTTCAGCTTAAGGATCTATAGGAGAGACTGTGGATGAAATTACAGTTGTTTGGATGGGTTTGGATTTAAAACGTTGGCTTAAAAATAGTCAAAGCAGTCAGAGTCTACTGCATGGTCATTTCTATATCTTCATCGTGATTCAAAGAGACTTGTCTGCTATTGTTAAATGCAATATGCAAATATATTTGGTATGTGTATTTGTACCATATATTTGTTGTATATGTACTGCATATCCAAGGAATAGTGAAACCCCAGACAACTTGACTTTGAGGCAGATCCAGCACTACTGATGTTATGAGCTATTCATGTGATAGTTTGCATGTCTCGTTGATTATTCAAGAAGAATGGGTTTTTTCAAAGATTCTACATATTTTCCAGAACATATTGTTAGTGTTGCAGCTAAATTTAGTATCCAATGTATGGAATCAGGGAAACACGTCTTTTTGGGACTGACTCCCAGCACCTTCAGTGTGAACTGGTTTGAGCTGACAGGAACGCTACGATAACTCATATAACCACTCTGTATAAACATGGTGAGCAGAAAAGCATCTCAGCAAGCTCAGCACATCCCTTTCTGTCAGCCAAGAACAGGAATCTGAGGCTACACTGTGCACAGGTTCACCTAAACCGGGTAGTTTGGGAATAGATTGGAAAAATACCAGGCTAAATAAATTAACAGTTCATTCACATATTAATAATAAGCAAGCCTGAATTGTTCAAATCTTCTGGACTTGTTCTATTTAGCCATGAATGGAATACACACGGAATGAAGATGAAGACCTAACTGATAAACATAAACATACATCAATTAAATTACACATTAATTACAATGTTAAAATTACTTAATTGTTACATTCATGGTTTGTTAATGTTAAACAGGTAAAAAAAAAAAAAAAAAAAGTGAAGTGAAGTGAAGTGAAGGAAACCTTCATGTAACATGTCATGAATGTAAAGGAATAGCACAATACCTGGAAACTGTATGCTGAAATATTTAATGCCCAACAGGCCTGAAAACTTTTCATCCCTTCATTCAATATCAACACTTCCCCTCTAACCACCATAATAAGGATTGTTATTCCTAGACCTTTAGCGATATGGATGGCTCTTCTTTTCCAGAGACAATTAAAATTGAATTTAGGCTAGCTCCACTGAAAGAGAAATAAAATATTCACGAGCACCCACCTTAATGCTTTCTCTGTACGCGGTGCTTGAATATGCCAAGCAGAAAAGCACTGCCACTGCATCGAACAACAACACTGTCCTTGAACGCACCTTCCTTTAGAAAAAGATGCTAATGAGTAAAAGTAACCTTGGATTATTAGGCTTTTACTGAATTCTTGTTCCCCCCAAAATCATTCTCCTGCAGAGAACTTACTAATAATAGAGCAAAGCGATGTCAATGCATCAAAAACTGACGACACTGAAGGTCGCAGTAATTTGGGCTTCGTTAAGAAGCCTACAACACAGCGTTTATTTTTTACTGCAAAGAGAACCATCCACCAGAGACGTCACGCGCGGAGGACTTAATCAATTGAGCAGATTGTGTAATTTCTCTCAGAAGGATTTGTATAATGCGTTGCTACAACATGTAGATGATTTTACAGCTCAGTAGCTGTGACCTAGGCTGAGATGGAAAAGAAGTCATCGTTCTGCCTTTCGTCTTTAGAAAGAAAAAAAAACATTTATCAAGACAGTGCTGAGAAGAGACCCAGCGGCAGGCACTATGGGGACGCGAGATGTGAGCTAGCAATGTAGCAAAGTGCCTGGCATCATGTCCACGCTATTACCAGGCCTATTCCAACACCCGCAGGAAACACATGACCTCGTTTTCTGTCTATTGCTCCATGGCTCCATCTCCCAAAGGTGACAAGTGAACGAGCGGAGGGTGACACTGAGGGTGTCAGTAATTAAAAAGGGCTGATTAAAGTGACGGAAGGAGGACAGAGAATGGGAGCGTGGGAAGAAGCGAGAGACAGCGAGAGAAACAAAAGAGTTTGTTGTGGAAAATTAGCATAACACGCAAACATATGAGGCATGATTCACCTTCTGCTGCTCTGGATGGTTCCACATACAGTACAAATAATCATACTGTACATAATACTCTCCTGCTCACTTAAGTCTACAACAAAGTTGATAGGGGATATCGATGGTGATCCGATGTCAATCTCGTCGACTAAAATGAAAACACGTGAAAGAAAATAATACATCTGATACTGGTTTCTATTTGGTTTTCCCTGTGAAAAAAAACATTATTTTTCAAAGTAGTTTCCAAGGTTAGTATGTGGTAGAACATTATTGATTCTTTGTGAAATATTTGTACTTTCTGTGTCCAAGCCCACAGGCGAATAAGCTTCAGAAACATGTGACCTCTGGCCAAGTGCACGGGGAGCTAAACTCAAAACTGGGAGCTCTTTTGGTAGCATGCTTTTCATTTTGGCTTCACCTAGCTCTAGGGATTTGATCATCACACACATGAGGACCAGATCCAACTGGCAGCGGTGCATTAAAGTCCATCTAAAAAAGTGCATGTTCAAAAATAATGAAATAGTTTCATTATTAAGTCACATCTAATTAGCGAAATGAATGGCTCAGCACCGAGGCTTTTTTCCCCCCAACGACATCAAAATACACAACATGGCAATCAATTGTTTATTTATTAGACATATAAATAAAGGCAGGGATGATGAGATGACCTGGCTCAGAATGGTCATCAATATGTCACAGCGCACCACAATCAGGAGCTGTAATGAGAGGGAACGTTCGGACTTGCATGTAGGAGCGGACTCAATAACAAATACAAAGTACTTACATATCCAAGTGCATAAAACTAATAAAACCCCACATATTTACGGTGATGTGATTAATATTAGTGCATTCTTTCATGTATAAGAATCAAAGCTCTCTGACATTAAGCAGAATTACTTTGTTCAAATTGAGCATGTTGTGCTTAACTGAGATGAACTTATAAATAATATTAATACCCTTTCAAAAATTTTCAATTAAAGACTGTGATTTTTTTATTTATTTAACTAAAGCTCTGAAAAACTGATGAATCAAACAGTGGTTGTTTAGTGGGTGTATATTCTAGATTATTCCATCATCAGACTAATATCAGTTCAAGGTTGCTTGATTATTTTCATTACTAAGGCAGGAGGGAAATTCATTGCCTCAACTAGCCAATGCATGAGGCTTACTTTCCAAATTTTGCTTTCAACCCCTAGCATGCTCATTTTAATCATGATATACTGTAAAAGGAGTAGGTTCTTATGTAAATGGAGTTACAAAAATGAGAACAATGTTTGGTCATTATATTTCAGTAGTGTTATGCTAAAAAAAAAATAATAATAATAAATAAAATAAAATAAATCTGCTCAGAAATCTACACAGCTCCATATAGTACACTAACCATAAACCCTTTTGAACACTAACATTAGTTTGTTAGCTAGCTAAGTAGCTAGCTGGCTAGTTGGTGCTTGCTATACTCTTTCTTGATAACTAGCATGTTTTAGTTTTTTTGCTTGTTTCAGTGTTATACTAAAAAATAACAAAATACAAAAGTCCTATTAAACAGAAAATCCTTTTAATCACCAACATTAGCTTGTAAGTTAGTTAGGTGGCTAGTTGGTTAGAAATTTTCTTCTTAAGCAGCATGTTCTTTTTGTTTAAGTTTTAGTTAGGCTAGTTAGTGTTAGCTAGACGCTTTCTTGACAGCTAGCTTTGTTGTTAGTTTGTTTTGATTTCGAGTAGTTATGCTTAACTAAAAATACAAAGAATGATATCTAGATACAAAGATATATAAACCATAAACTCTTTGCTGCATATGATAGCTTGTCAGCTAGCTAAGTAGTTAGCGTTGGCTAGAAGATTTCTGCATATCTAGAATATTGTTTTTTTTTCCTTGTTTTGTTTTAGTTATGGAGTTGAACTAAAAAATCACAGATTGATACCCAACTACAAAAGGTTTACAATGTATAAATGTATAATATGTTTAATTGTTAGAATGTTAGCTAGCTGGGCAGCTAGCTGGCTTGTTAGCATTACCTAGAAGATAACTAGCACGGTGTTTTTTTGTTTTGTTTTGTTTTAATTTTAGTAGTGATGCTAAACTAAAAATGCCAAGACAGATGCCTAGCTACAACCATACAACCTCATTCTAGTTTTTAGTCATCACGTGTTTGCTAGCTATTTTCATTTGTGATTTTGCACATGAGCAGGAAGGCCCACCACCGTACTACTACGTCTGAGCAGATATTACTTGGGTGGTGTGTTATTCTCAGCACAGCAGTAATACAGACTAATACAGTAATACAGACGGGAGTGTGTGTAGTGCGTGTATGAAGCTTGAGCCAGCATAATATTACCACCAGTAAATCCCCACAAACACATCTGTTGTACTCTACATCTGTCAGAAAGCCCGGTCTTGTACAATATCTGCATGGATCAATTGCATGGGTGATTTTTTGACAAACTGCATAATGACCTTGTACGACACAGTGTTTGGACACTCGCAATGGCATATCATAATTTCACAACAGTGATGCTGACACATTACAAAAATCATCCATCACTTTTAATGAGTACTCACTCCAGAGCCAAGAGAGTGGTGTTAACGGCTTTGAGGCGAGTACACAATATAACAACATAATACTGAGCATCTTCAAACATGATTACAAAAGAATGTAGGCCTCATTTTTATATCTGCATTTCTAATTCTTCTTCTTTATTTTAGAAAAAAGTGATTGTGGCCGCATTCAGATTACATCAAATACACGCTTGTGACACTCCACCATGACCATTGACTATTACTTAATGGTCATTCATTAGCTGTAAATGATATTCATTACTTTTAAAGCACACACACTTGCCATCGAAGCCCCGCCTTTGTGCCAATAACATTTCAAGGCAACTCGTCTAGGACTTCTAGCGCTGTGAGCAATGTTCCAGTTATCATGTATTAATCCATCACAGTCTCCGGTTTTTCATCATGACAATGCTTTAGGTGTCATGAAAGGTTAGATCTTTATAAAATTGATGAATAGACCCACCGTATGTAGTTATTAAAGCACTTTGGGATGGATTTATGTATCCTTAAGAAAACACGAAAGATCGCTGTCAGGCGAACATGGCCCTAAAGGCAGTCTAATTATACTCGGTTTCCTAGAGCCCAATTAGTCAGCTAGCCTTTGAGAAAACATGTTCAGGATTCCGTTTTGAAAACATGAAGACAGGATATAAAGCAGGATGGATTTGATTTTTTTTTTTTAATAATAATATTAACAATAAAGCTTTTACAAATTGGAAATATACATGGATCAGCCATAACATTAAAACCACTGACAGGTGAATAACATCGATTATTTCAGTGGCACCTGTAAAGGGGTGGTATATATTAGGCAGAAAGTGAACAGTTAGTTCTCAAACTTAATGTGTTGGATGCAGGAAAAATGGGCAAGTGTAAGGATCTGAGCGGCTTTGACAAGGGCCAAATTGTGATGGCTAGATGACTGGGTCATAGCATCTACAATATGGCAGGTCTTGTGGTGTGTTCCTACAATAGGCATGTGAGCATCAGAAGTGGTCCATGGAGTAATGGAAGAACGCAGCCTGGTCTGATGGAACATGTTTTCTTTTACATGATGTAGATGCCCAGGCTGCGTATGCGTCACTTACCTGGGGAAGATATGGCACCAGGGTGACACCAAACTGGCAAAGAAGTGTGATGCTCTGGGCAATGCTCTGCTGGGAAATCTTGGGTCCTGACATTCATGAGTTACTTTGTTACTTTGACATGTACATTGCATGTGGAAAGTATTCACAGTGCTTCACTTTCCCACATTTTGTTATGTTACAGTCTTATTCCAAAATGGATTAAATTCATTATTTTCCTCAGAATTCTACAAACAATACCCCATAATGACAACATGAAAGAAGTTTGTTTGAAATCTTTGCAAATGTATTAAAAATAAAAAATAAAAAAAATAGCACATGTACATAAGTATTCACACCCTTTTCTCAATACTTTGTTGAAGCAGCTTTGGCACTAATTACAGCCTCAAGTCTTTTTGACTATGATGCTACAAGCTTGGCACACCTATTTTGGGGCAGTTTCTCCCATTCTTCTTTGCAGGACCTCTCAAGCTCCATCAGGTTGGATGGGGAGCGTCAGTGCACAGCCATTTTCAGATCTATCCAGAGATGTCCAATCGGGATCAAATTTGGTTTCTGGCTGGGCCACTCAAGGACATTCACAGAGTTGTCCTGTAGCCACTCCTTTGTTATCTTGGCTGTGTGCTTAGGGTCGTTGTCCTGTTGGAAGATGAACCTTCGTCCCAGTCTGAGATCCAGAGCGCTCTGGAGCAGGTTTTCAACAAGGATGTCTCTATACATTGCTGCATTCATCTTTACCTCGATCCTGACTAGTCTCCCAGTTCCTGCCGCTGACAAACATCCCCACAGCATGATGCTGCCACCACCATGATTCACTGTAGGGATGGTATTGGCAAGGTGATGAGTGGTGCCTGGTTTCCTGCAGACACGATGCTTGCCATTCAGCCAAAGAGTTCGATCTTTGGTCTGAGAGTCCTTCAGGTGCCTTTTGGCAAACTCCAGGTGGGCTGTCACGTGCCTTTTACTAAGGAGTGGCTTCCTTCTGGCCTCTACCATAAAGGCCTGATTGCTGGAGTCCTGCAGAGATGGTTGTTCTACTGGAAGTTTCTCCTCTCTCCACAGAGACACGCTGGAGCTCTATCAGTGTGACCATCGGATTTTTAGTCATCTAAGGCCCTTCTCCCCCGATCACTCAGTTTGGCCGGGCGGCCAGCTCTAGGAAGAGTCCTGCTGGTTCCAAACTTCTTCCATTTACGGATGATGGAGGCCACTGTGCTCATTGGGACCTTCAATGCTGCAGAAATGTTTCTGTACCCTTCCCCAGATCTGTGCCTCGATACAATCCTGTCTCTGAGGTCTCCAGACAATTCCTTGGACTTCATGGCTTGGTTTGTGCTCTGACATGCATTGTTAACTATGTGACCTTATATAGACAGGTGTGTGCCTTTCCAAATCATCTCCAATCAACTGAATTGACCACAGGTGGACTCCGGTCAAGTGGTAGAAGCATCCCAAGGATGATCAGTGGAAACAGGATGCACCTGAGCTCAATTTTGAGTGTCATGGCAAAGCCTGTGAATACTTATGTACATGTGCTTTTTTGTTTTTTATTTTTAATAAATTTGCAAAGATTTCAAACAAACTTCTTTCACGTTGTCATTATGGGGTACTGTTCGTAGAATTTTGAGGAAAATAATGAATTTAATCCATTATGGAATAAGACTAACATAACAAAATGTGGGAAAAGTGAAGCGCTGTGAATAAAAGTACATCCCTTCATGTCAACAGCATTCCCTGGCCTCTTTTACACTGCACAAATAGTTCAAGAATAGTGTGAGGAACATGACAAAGAATTCCAGGTGTTGACTCTCCGAATTCCTCAGCTCTCAATCCAATCGAGCATCTGTTGGATGTACTGGACAAACAAGTCCGATCCATGGAGTCCCCACCTCGCAACTTACATGACTTAAAGGATCTGCTGCTGACGTCTTGGTACCAGATGCCAGAGCGCACCTCCAGAGGTCTTGTGGAGTCCATGCCTCGACGGGTCAGAGAAGTTTTGGCAGCACAAGTACTTATACAAATATTAGGCAGGTGGTTTTAATGTTATGGCTGATGTCAGCTCTTCATAGACCGTGCGTGTTCATTCCCTGTTTATTTTTCACTTTTTCATTCTTGTATGCCCATATACCACCGAAGCTATGAGTTCAACTCCATTATCCACATATACGATCTAAACTTGTAAGATTGTCAAAACAAAAGCCGAGGTGCATTCCGTGGCGTTCTGTGTCAAAAAATGAATAAATAAATAAATAAACCAGCGAAATATTCCGTATCAGATTGCAGCTGAACTGTTCTGACATCCTGTCATCTCACACAGCAGGGTTCAGACTGCTAAGATTGGCTTGAATTGAGAACAAGAGGCATAGCATAGCTTTATTTTTTTTCTAAGCTACTCGTGTAGCGTAAGAAAAGCAGCCGCAAGACATCAATATTTATGATCACGCAACATCCCATCCTGACTGCATAGAGTATACACCAGTACTAACATTCATATGTGCTAGTCTTACAGAAGGTGCATGCATGTTAAGAACAATCGTATGGTAGCAAACACATTTCGATTCCAAGCTGTGGATGGAAATAATAATAATAATAATTTAATAATTTATCAATTTGTATAGCGCTTTTTATAATGGTACATTGTCTCAAAGCAGCTTTACAGAAATAACATTTTTACATTTACAAGCGACTTACTAATGAGATGCACACTCATACACCAATGGTAGCAGAGCTTCCATGCAAGGTGCTAGCTTGCCATTGGGGGCAACTTAGGGTTCAGTGTCTTGCCCAAGGACACTTCGGCATGGGATCACCCGGGCCAGGATTCGAACCCGCTCTACCGACTGAGCCACAGCCGCCCTAATACTCCAAGTAAATATGCCACAGCTTAGCCTAGAGACATGGCGATGGTTAAGACATACAGAATTTATTCACCTGGAAAAGTGAAATGTTTCACCATCAAGCCTTATTATAAATCGAATATCATTTCGAGTAAGAAGCTGTAGAAAGTATTGTAGTCAAAAACAGCAGGGCCGATATTATCAACAATTATTTTAAACTTTTCTCTAAGCATGATTTTCCCAATTCACACACGTACACTCCACACTCCACACACACTGCCCAATGTACACCACTGTTCACTGCTCACCCAAGCAGAATAAATGCAATAAACAGCCACTAAACCCTCAACCCAATTTAGTCACACCATCTTTACATTACAATTTAATTAATGTATTAATAATACAATTGGTGGTGGTGCTGGGGGGGGGGGGGGGGAGTTAGTTTCCTCCTCCTGATACAAAATAAGTAATGGGTACATGTGAAGGAATTTAATTAGACAGGCTTCATTGCGTTTATTGCCCCTGGTTCCGTTCTTCGTGTGATATACAGAAATGTGGCATTTTGCAAAGGCTGATATTTCTAATCATTGCTCAGCGTGGCATTCACACCCACCAGCTACAAGAGATAACACACAAATATGATAATATATCAGCTCGGCAGCATTCGCATGCAAAAAGGATAAGACCGTGTGGAGACATGTGAGTCAGAACAGCGAGTTAGGCCTGAGGAACTGTATACGGCTAGACACAGAACCGGTCTAGTTTTTAGATTAGCCTAATTACTGCTAATTCAAAGAAATCACTTCATTAATATTGTAATCTGTGCAGTGATGAAAACAAGCAAGAGTGAATTGATCAGATTTTGTATGAATGAATGATTAAAAGTGCCCCATCTGGCACCAGTGATAAATTTTTTTTAGTAAAGAATGACATACATTTAATAAATGTAAAGTTAAATATCATGTGATGGAACGTCCCTTGGCCAACTACAAAGTATGAATACTATTAATAGCCTTTTTTTTTCATTATGACTGACATTTTAGTAAGAACACCAACTGGATGTTAATTCCACTCTTAAAGCAGACATACACTGTTCTTTTTACACTTTTATTCCAAAATATTTTCAATTGAACACACTAAATCACCTCTATTCTGTTCTCGTTACACTGAATGAGCTCATGAGATCCTGCACCACCAAGCTGACCCGTAATTAACATTAATGGAGACTTCCAGAAAATTAAAGAAAATGTGCTGAAGGGTTAAACAACACAGACAGCCATTTCCAACTTCCATCAACCACTGCTATGTGAAAATTCAATATGAAAAACCATCACTAAGCCCCGTCCACACACGTGTTTAAAGTGTTTATCACAGTTTCTGACCAGGTTGTTAGTTAGTATGTGTTCTGTATTTTTTTTATTTGATAAGTTGTTTGCTATTTCGCTTTCATTTATTGTTTACACGCTCATGCGGAGTCGCCTGGAAATGATATGCAAAGCAATGCTGCTGATTCCAATGCTCTGGTGCTGCAAACTACACCACAAACAGAGATTTTAGAAAAGCCTTGGGCGAACATTTTGTATTCGAGTGCAACCTTAAGCAGTAGTTTCACCTTATTATAAGTCCGCACACACGAATCCTTGGGATTGTAAATTTTGTTTTATTTATTTATTTTTTAACTATGTTGGTGTTTTTCCACATTCAGTCAATATGCAGCTCTTTACATGATGTCGTTTGATATGATAGTTTAGGATGTACTATCACAAGGCTGGTGTGCTTATGTGAGCCTTTTCGTGTAGACACTTTTTCAAACGAGAGCCTGTATGACTATCGCAAACTATAGACCGAATGGAAAACTATTTAATTGTATACAACATAAAAGAAATATTTCAAATAAATAGATCAAGTCTTCTAGAAATATTGGTGAGACGAAAAAGCTAAGCAGATGCGCAGCTGCCACTAAGCTGAAAATGGGATCCTGGCTGAACGAGAGTGACTATCCCATAAATTCAGAGCAGTTGGGTCTGGTTTAAAGGATTGGCTGAGCCAATCCTAAGTCTTTCACGTCTCCTAGGCATCAGCATAAGCTGAAAACAGTAGACTTCCGTTGGTTTTCCTGCACGTCCTGATGTCCTGGTGGACTCGGTAATCCTTATCCGCGTGTCCATAAGATACATCAGCAGCACAAAAAACTTTCTCTTCCTCTCCGAGTTTGTTGGCGCGACTGCCGACTGGAGCTCTTTTATATGGAACGGGATTAGGAGAAAATAAAAGGACCTCGGACAGCAGGCAGACAAGACCGAGTGACTCGTCTTTGTAGCTCTGCCATTTACATTTTGCCTCATGCCGAGATGGCATCATAACAAACACACATTGTTGGTGAATAGCATGCGATGACTCACCCAACCGCCGTTACTGACCCGTGAGTAAACACACCAGTCAGGATGCTCACTTAGGTTTGTCCCTACACTACCTATTAAAGTGAACAGATGCCATTGAGTAATTATACGGCAACTGTAACGAACTGAAAACTAGCTGTGATTTTGTTAATTGCATGCTACCTCTGAGGTATAATTTACAGCCTACACAGAAAAGGAGCTGGATGCTGATAAGTGAATTTATTAAGGTGCATGTTAAATGGGTTGTTTGACGCTTGTGGGTATGAAAATGTCATCCAAAAAAAAAATAAATAAATAAAAATCACACAGTAGACAGTTTGTAAAGAAATTGCTGTTATTACAATCTCTCATTTTCACACACTTTCCCCTCTCCTCTCATCCATCCATCTTTCTCTTTCTCTATCGAAACCTGCGGGGCCCAAATCAGCATCTCCACAAATAAAAGAAAAAAAAAAAAAAAGAAGAGCAGGAACATTTTGATATTCAGCCTCTGAGACAGAATCTGAGGCACAGGACACTGCATTGCAGCACACACACACACACACACACACACACACACTCAAGCCAAAGGCAGAGAAAGGAAGCACCGTGCTGGCCGTTCACCTTTAAAGGTCAAGGTAAAAAAAAAAAAAGCCCCCCCTCTTGTCCTCTTGGGCCCTTTGGAAGGATAGAAGCTTTAAAATTGTGATGAAGGAAAGTGACCTGTGGTTTATATCCTGGCGAGTCAGTCCTAGAAAGAGGCTTTCAGACCAAGGTGTCTTGTCCTGAATGGCACATAAAGGACAAGACGAATCGCTTTGGTCGGGATAAAGAGGCCTGGGAGATTTGACAAGAGATCAGACCACTAAAATAAAAGAAATAGCTGGATTATTATGTAAGACTAGAACAAGCTACTTTTATATGAGCGATGCAGGCTTTCAGTTGAACTGGTCTCGACCTAAAGCTGAATTTTAACACAAGAAAACAGCTATGCATGTCTGTGCTCTAGGGTCACTGTTTAAAAAAAAAACTCAAATTAAAAAATTTTATTTCTCCAAACATACTTTTTTTTCTTTCTTTTAAAAAAGGGTATGATACAGTGATAAAGGTATGATAATGCTAGAAATGTAAAAACAGATATAAATAAATTGGTAAGTGAGTATATTAGGAGTTAAGAAATTAAATAAGTAAGTAATAAAGTCAATAACTCTGCAAGAAAGAAAGAAAGAAAGTAAGAATGTGGGTAAGAAAGTTAGGAAGTAGGTACTACTACTTCTTCCATGGGCAAATTCGATATAAGTAAATAAGTTGGTTATAAAGTAAGTACAGTCCTCTCTGAAAGTATTGGAACAGCAAGGCCAATTCTTTTTTTTTTGCTATACACTAAAGACATTCGGGTTTGAGATCAAAGACGAATATGAGACGATAGATCAGAATTTCATCTTTCATTTCCTGATATTTACATCTAGATGTGTTAAACAACTTAGAACTTGGCACCTTTTGTTTGAACCTACTCATTTTAATCAAGTGATCAAAAATATTGGAACACATAACATGTTTCTTGCTGCCCAGGTGTGACGGGTTAAATAGATTTTTTTAAAGAATTAATATCTCTGAATGTGTACTCTTGGTTTCAGCCCTAAAAGAAAAACCCAAAAACAACAGTCAGTGACATCACCAACAACCTCCACATGGCAGGGGTGAAGTTATCACAATCCAAAGTTCAAAGAAGACTTCAAGTATAGCGTATAATATGCAAACCACTAATCAGCAGTAAGAGTCAGAAAGCCAGAATGGAATTAGCAAAGAAATACAGAGATGAGCCACAAAAGTTCTGGAACCAAGATTAACAAAGTGATGAAAAGGACAACATGTGGAGAAAGAAAGGATCGGCTGATGATCCATCACATAGAAGCTCATCAGCTCCACATGAAGGATGTGGACGACGTATCATGGCTTGGGCTTGCATGGCTGCTTCAACAGGCTCACTAATCTTTTCTTGATGGTATAACTAACTCATGATGCTAGCAGCAGAATGAATTCAGAAGTCTTCCAATTTACAGAACAGTGCATCTAATCTAATTGTGAGGAACTTCATCATGCAGCAAGACAGTGACACAAAAAGCATCGCCAACACAACAAATGACTTCATCAGGGTGCAAATGGAAGAACTGATCAAGTCAATCACCAGTCCTTAACCCAGTTCAGCAGCATTTCACCTCCTGAACAGGAAACTGAAGAGAGAACCACCCTCCAAAAAAACAACTGAAAAAAGCTCCAGTAGAAGCCTGGAAAAGCAACGCAAAAGGAGAACGCAACAGCTTGGTGATGTCAATGACTCATCGGCTTGATGCAGTTATTGCGAGCAATACGATAAGCAACCAAATAACCATGATTTACTTTAATATACTTTAAAAAGACTTATTTGTTCCTATACTTTTGCTCATGTAAAAAAAAAAAAAAAATCGGGTGGCCTGCCACTAAAGGTACCATGTTTCAAATTGTTTAACAAATTCTGATCCAACAGTTCCTTTTCATCTTTTTGGACTCAAACCCAAATGTCTTCAGTGTCTCCTGATAAACAATTCGAATTGGCCTTGCTGTTCCAATACTTTCAGAGGGGACTGTAAGTAGGTAAGTAGATAAATAGGTACAAATGTAATTAAGTAAGTACGAATGTAAGTAAGTAAATAGATATGAAAGTAAGTCTCCTAAAATCATTGCAGCAAACATCTCTCTCTCTCTCTCTCTCTGTCTGTCTCTCTCTCTGTCTCTCTCTCTCTGTCTCTCTCTCTCTCTGGATTTATATTAACTTTATGTACTATGTTTCTATTGATTTTGCCTCATATTTTGTTCATGTTTAACATCTTCGGATTTCTTCCAAACCCTGTATTTTACTCCCAAAACACCATCCAGGTGTGACACGGCTCAAAATGAAGATGTCCATGTAATGCGTCGCAGCAACACAAACATTTTGTTGCTGAAGCTTTTGAATGCTCAGTAAAGCTCAGTATCCACCCATCTAACCTTACATATATTGTCATTCAAGATCATGGCCAGAAAGGGCCATTTCGAGACGGAGTCTGAGAATTTCAAGCGTCTGTGTAAAACTCCGTGGCCGATGGCAACATCCAGAGGCAGAGAGAAAACACACATGGGGACCCGTCTGCTCAATAATACATGAAGCAAAGAGAATCAAATCAATTAGGTATTGCTGTGGTATGAATAAATGCTGCATAATTGATGGCGGCGCTCCTGCATTATGCATTTCTGTCGGCAAATCTGCACGTACAGTTATGAACAAGGGAGGTGCACAGCTCAGAAAATTACACACACACACACACACACACACACACACACACACCACACACATATATATATATATTGTCTTTGTGGAGACATGACTTAAGCTTTAGCCTATGGGACACTGTTTCTGTCAAAGAAGAGTAAAGAGTCTATGTGGCACTAGAGGAAATAATAGTATATAAATATGTATTATTTAAGGCGGTGTTCGTAAATTTGGCTGATTTCTCTATGCCTGACACGAGTCCTAAATGAGGTTATAAGAGTGTCAGAGGAGGAAAGAAAACACTATATACAGTGCAGGGGACTGGAGGGGAAAGACTGGGGAAAGAAGGAAGACTCTAGGCTGACATCATTGGAAGCTCGTGAGTTCAAATCCTGATAATGGCGCTCAGGACATGGTTCGGATTTTCCAACGGAGCTAAATTAGTTGTGCTGTCTGGGTGCAAGGGATGACATACTCCTCCTGTTTCTCCTGTCAATCACAGCGACAGTAGCCAATCGTGAGCGTGTGTGAGCTCAGGTATGCAAAAATAGAAAAGGGAACAATGTAGCAGACAGGAAGGGAAAGATGTGAAAGGTGTCTTGTCCCTTTGTGGACGACAGGGAGGGTTTGGAGAAGACAGGCATCTCTGTGTGTGTGTGTGTGTGTGTGTGTGTGTGTGTGTGTGTGTGTGTGTGACCATTTTTCTATCTCTCTCTGTTTTTGTTTTTTACAATAGTAGACAGATGGCGGACATTAAAAGGAGGAGCCATGTGACATCTCTCAACAGCACCACTGCGTTGGAGATAATTAAAATATATCTAATCATGTTGCTCTAATTAAAAATGCAGCTGGACACACACACACACACACACACACACGTCCTCTGGTCACCTGTTCTAAACACACCTGATCATCGCCTAAGCAAAACATACAGTCGTGTAAATATAAAATAAATCAAAAAGAATGTAACGGTTTTATTCAAGGCTTTTAACAATGCACTATTCACTGCAGGACCACATATTTTGGTACGAGGCGAGAATTTCCATGATGTATCCTGCACTAGTGTGCATTAAAGGTAATTACCATTTCCATTAGCAGGAACAATGATTTTCTGACTGATTCCACCGAGTTACTGTAATAACAACAGCGCTCATAATGTAGGTATTGTTAAAGCTTCGTTCAGACGGTCCTATGATTTCAGCTCCTATTCATGCAACTCTGTGTGTGTGTGTGTGTGTGTGTGCGTGTGTGTGTGTGTGTGTGTGGTGAAGATGCTCGACAAGGTTGACTAATGGATGCTTTTGCTCTAGTGAGTTATAGCAAGTTACGGTGTATTCATCACATTAAAACCTCGTTTTAGTTACTTCACTGTTTAAATCTATACATTTGTGAACTCATGTTCTAGTTTATCTATCTATCTATTTATACATATAGAGTAGGATAAAATAGCTGGTAGCAGGTATGTCGTTGGTGATTTACAGAGGATTGTTGAAGAATTCAAGAGGAAGACACGATGAGGGTTTTATGTGGACTAAATGTTCTCGGTAGCCAGGTCTAGTTCAGATCAAGGCGGTGGAGGGGGTGGGGAGGGGGACGTCAAAAATCTTCACTACAACTCTGGTGTGAACACAAAATCACAAAATCATCACGTCCATGTACCGAAAAAATATACGATTAACGTATGTCTTTGTTTTGGGCGGCTGTGGCTTAGTCGGTAGAGCGGGTTGTCCACTAATCCACTAATCGTAGGGTTGGTGGTTCGAATCCCGGCCCGGGTGATCCCATGCCGAAGTGTCCTTGGGCAAGACACTGAACCCTAAGTTGCCCCCGATGGCAAGCTAGCACCTTGCATGCAGCTCTGCTACCATTGGTGTATGAGTGTGTCTCATTTGTAAGTCAATTTCTAAAAAGTCTCATTTGTAAGTAAATGTAAAAATGATATTTCTGTAAAGCTGCATTGAGACAATGTCCATTGTAAAAAGCGCTATACAAATTGATTAATTATTAATTATTGTTAATTATTATTCTGAGAGCATAAAAACGTTGTTTTTTTCACCATTTAAAAAAAAAAACTTTGAAACAGGGCTTTTATTTTTGCTTTTCATTTACAAATGGCATCAACAGGATCGCACAAGTTTAATACCTGCCATTTGTTTGTATTCAATTGCACACCGTTGTCATTACCAAAGAGACCTTCATGCTGCAGTAAATGACACCGCAGGTGTTGGAAAATCCTGAAGTAATCAATTTGCATAGACACCACACTGGATTTTGCACTTTTACCTAGAAACGCCCGAAATTTTGCGTAGTGATTGAGGCAAGGATGCAAAACGGACAACACATGGGATACTTTGCCCTTGTGAAAGATGCAGCCTGCGAATCTGTGGAACCTGCTAGTAAGTCAGGCCCTGAAAGGTCACGTCTTAAAGTTCTAGCCCATGTATACTGATTAACCTATACAAGTGTAAATGTACGATCGACATGCATCCCAATTTCAATTACACAAATATGTTCCATTTTCGAATGGAATCGATTCTGTTGGTCAGGTGCTGATTTATTTCCCACAACAGCAGCTCTGACAGTAGTTCCCTCTGCAACGTTTATACTGTTGAGCGCTTTCTTACACAACGTACGCTGGGACGTCACATAAATATCACATGACATTTTAAATATCTGTAATCGTTCTTGTGGTGACGTTTTTTAAGACGATGATTTAGCACTTTTGGAAGGAGTCTCCAGTGTCAGTGCTTTGCAAGAGTCAGGGGTAAAGCTTTAAGTTTTCCAACATGGGAAAATCTTCTGGATATATTTCGTTTGTGGTTTCTTGATAAAGCGACTCGCTATATTATTAACCTTAGCAAAGAGGAAAAAAAAGAGAGTGGCTCGAAGAGAACAATTGTTCTCCATAAGTATGAATTTTCATTCTTCTAATCATTGGCAAATTAGAAAATAATCCGCTTTGTTGTTTAGTTTCCTATAACAGAATGTCCTGTCCTTGATTTATTCTTTACAAATCATGGTTATATTTCTTGCACCTGTGTGCTTTAATAAACAGCTTTTCTTTTTTATTTCTTGCTATAACACTATGTTTTCTCTGTGAGTTCTGAAGCTGAAATCTACAGCGGTGTTGACTCAATCCCTCGGGCCTCCATGAGGTCAAACTTCACTTGAGCTGAAGTAATGGAACAGCCTTTAAGATGGCGATGGCCATTTCAGAGGGGAAATGGCAAAATGAAGTCAGTGCATTACTCTGTGCGAGTCAGCAAGTCAGGATAGAGCAAACACATTTTACATTTATACACATATTCATGTGCTGTATACACACTGCAAATACACTACCTTCAATTTCGGTTCAGCTTTTTTCTTCTAAATCTGCCTTAAGTTTTGAGTGTGTGGACAATTCAGGGTGAACAATGAATGTAAGTTTATTTATTAACAGGGATTTAATTTCCTGCTCTATAGCCCAACCCCTTTTATTATGCGTGACCAATTTTGGGGCAGTAAGTCAAAGAAAGTAATCTATTACAAATTACTAATTATGTCTCTCAAAGTGTAATGGTATTGCTTTACTCATTACTTTCTCTAAGAAGAAAAAAAAAGTAATCATGCTGCTCTACTTTACTGCCAGATTTGAGCTCTCTAAACCGAATTAAAATCTGTAGAAAAGTACAAAACACAACAGATAATCTATATAGCGCTTTATTGATGAGGAAAAAAATTACATTTAGATAAATTATTTAATATTGGCTCATGATTAGGTTAAAAAACAAATATTAAATTGTCCTATTCTATTAGTTTGTTTCTTGAAAGATGTAAATGAATTGCCAGTTGAAATGAATAAGAAAGGCTTATTATATAGAACCAGCCTTCCTTAAGAATTTTATATAATACAGCTTATATTATTACGTAATGATTTTAGATTTAGCACCGGTGGTCAAGGAAGCCGTCCGACTGAAGAAGGAGGCCTTCCGGGATGTGTTATCCCGGTCGACTCCGGAGGCAGTTGCAAGGTACCGACAGGCCAGAAGGGCTGCAGCTTCTGC